>SJYX01001516.1:76264-155322 GCA_006410675.1 Oreotragus oreotragus
TATGCTGACTGACCCTGTGGAAGTTGAAGCCTGGGGGACGAGGTGGCCCCACCCAGCAGGGAGTGGCTGTGGCTTGGGGCAGTGGTTCTTAAACTTGTCTGCATCCTGGAATTTAGGGCAGATACTGATGTCCCGGATCCATGCCAGAGACACTCACTTGACTAGTTTGGCGTGCAGCCTGTGGTCACGTTCCTGCCCAAGCACAGGCATTAACTACATCTTGGAATATTTCACCCATGTGTATTCACCAAATAATGGAGGAATAAAAGGCATGCATGTGTTGGGGTTCCTCGGATGATCCCCAGTCAGGAAGCCAAAGGGCTTCATTCACCATGTGGCAATTCTGCCTTCTCCACCTGTGAGTTTATAAACCACCACCAGGAGAGGCTGGCAGAGCCTGCTGTGGACCGTTCCATCCCTGTGAGATCACTGACATAAGTTACAACAGGCCAGAGAGAACAAAAGAAGCCTGATGGCTCCCACTCAGCCAACCATTAAACGTCTCTCCAAAAATTAAAGGAACCCTCCGCCTGAGGGCCCCGTGCAGGGAAGAAGTCTCGGAAGTCGTCGCAGTCAAGCCCCTTGAACACACAAGAAGCGTCACCTACAGGAAGAAGCGATGGCTGGGTGTTGGCAGAGGCTCGGCTGCAGGGACACTCATTTTGTCTTTTCCTGGCTTTGGCCTCAGATAAACGTCAGAAGGAAGCCAGAACAAGCTCTAGAACGCTAAAGCGCAGCTGAGCAGACAGGAGCACCCCCGTGGGATCAGGACGGATGAGCGTGTCTAACAGAGAAGTCTGGCTGTAGGGTGACTTCAGGCGTGACTGGGTCAAGGCACTCCGTGACCGCCATCCACCTGCCCTCCACCTCTGCTTTTTACTCTCTTCCCTGTTGGCCACCTCCTCTCTCAAAGGGTTTCCATGCCTGACAGCAAACGGTTTCTGCCGTTCTCAGGCTGAAGTCTTCCCAGCCTGGCAACCCCAAGGAGAAGGAAGCATACAAACTGTTTCTTGCCTTTCAGCGCCCATTGCCCCTTCTCCCAAAGGATGTGCTTTGAGTGGAGCCCACGACACTTACCTACTGGCCACGCGCCTGGGGCTGCTGGGGTCGACCGGAGGCCTCTGCACGTCTGTTTGTTCCTGCCCGGGGGGNTCTTCCCTGTTGGCCACCTCCTCTCTCAAAGGGTTTCCATGCCTGACAGCAAACGGTTTCTGCCGTTCTCAGGCTGAAGTCTTCCCAGCCTGGCAACCCCAAGGAGAAGGAAGCATACAAACTGTTTCTTGCCTTTCAGCGCCCATTGCCCCTTCTCCCAAAGGATGTGCTTTGAGTGGAGCCCACGACACTTACCTACTGGCCACGCGCCTGGGGCTGCTGGGGTCGACCGGAGGCCTCTGCACGTCTGTTTGTTCCTGCCCGGGGGGCTGCCCTGGTGAGCAGTGTCCCAGGCTCCCTTGCCCCTTGCTCTCTGGGGGCATCTGGCCAGCGAGAAGCTCTGATAGGAGCCTGTCGGTTGTGTCATTTTCCCCGGTTCTGTCTTGCCCGTGATGCCGTCACGTCTCCGGAGCTCACAGCTCCTTTCACAGCACCTCTCTCCCCTGACTTTATGGTTCCCAGTCCACATCCTCCGCTCAAGCTCCAGACTCAGGCTGAAAACAGCCCTGAGTTGCTGCTAGCCCTGGGTAGACCCCCAGCATGTGAGGCTCCCTGCATCCCGCTCGCAGTTGGAACAAGCCCCCGGGTTCCTTCCCGAACACTGGTGGGTAGATGCGCTCAGTAGTGTCTGACTCCCTGCAACCCCCTGGACTGCAGCACGCCAGGCTTCTCTGTCCTTCCCCGTCTCCTGGAGCTTGCTCAAACGCATGGCCTTTGAGTTGGTGATGCCTTCCAGCCATCCCATCCTGCACAAGGTGTGTGTACAGATCAGGGCCCTGGCCAGCAGGGTGCGAACAGCACCGACGCAGCGGCTCCCAGACCACAGCCTTCAAGGAAGCCTCCCATCGCCGTCTTGTCTCCCCTCACCATCTGCAAAGCAGATGAGCTGTTGCGCCATCTCAGGCACGTGGACAAGAGCCACGTCCTAGGGATGGTGGAGCAAGAAGAGGGCACGGGCTCCCGGCCGCTGTGGGGCAAACCAAGTCCAGTGAGCCCGCCGTTAGGGCCTTGCCGCCCAGGTGACGCAGGGCCTCTGTCCCTGCAGCCCAAGCCATGTTGCGACCTTACAGTGACTCCTTCCCAGTAGCTCCTGTCAAAGTTCCAGAAGTTCTCTCATTTCGAACCACAGTCCAATGACTGTTGCCATGGAAATGAATGACCTCACTGGCCAGCTGAGTCCACCCTTGCAGATGGAGCCAGGACACCATTGCCAGGCACACGTGGGCTGGGAGTGGGGTTCAGGCGATTTCCCAAAAGGAACTGAAGGTCGGTTACTAGACGGGGGAGATTTTACTGGGTAAGAGGAAGCAACTGCTCCTTACTAAGAGTCATGGCCACAGCTACCATCTGTGAGCACCGTCTGTGTCCCTCACATACNTGCGAACAGCACCGACGCAGCGGCTCCCAGACCACAGCCTTCAAGGAAGCCTCCCATCGCCGTCTTGTCCCCCCTCACCGTCTGCAAAGCAGATGAGCTGTTGCACCATCTCAGGCACGTGGACAAGAGCCACGTCCTAGGGATGGTGGAGCAAGAAGAGGGCACAGGCTCCCGGCCGCTGTGGGGCAAACCAAGTCCAGTGAGCCCGCCGTTAGGGCCTTGCCGCCCAGGTGACACAGGGCCTCTGTCCCTGCAGCCCAAGCCGTGTTGCGACCTTACAGTGACTCCTTCCCAGTAGCTCCTGTCAAAGTTCCAGAAGTTCTCTCATTTTGAACCACAGTCCAATGACTGTTGCCATGGAAATGAATGACCTCGCTGGCCAGCTGAGTCCACCCTTGCAGATGGAGCCAGGACAACATTGCCAGGCACGTGTGGGCTGGGAGTGGGGGTCAGGCGATTTCCCAAAAGGAACTGAAGGTCGGTTACTAGACGGGGGAGATTTTGCTGGGTAAGAGAACGCAACTGCTCCTTACTAAGAGTCATGGCCACAGCTACCATCTGTGAGCACCGTCTGTGTCCCTCACATACACGTGCTCATCCTTGCAGCCTCCATCTGGAGCTCTTGGCATTCTTTGGGAAAATTGGACTTAGTTGGACAGTTCTTGCTTAGGTCTCTTATGCAGTGGGGGTAAACGGGGCTCCAAAGCCTCAGCTGGGATAGACATCCAAGATGCTGAGAAGCTGCCTAGAATCCGGAGTCCAGCTGGGGCTGCGGACCAAAGTGTCCACGTGCAGTCTCCGGGCCTGGTTTGGACTTCTCACAGCAAGGCGGTCCCAGTGTGGTCACCTGTTNGGTGTGATCACTCATCTAGAGCCAGACATCCTGGAATGTGAAGTCAAGTGGGCCTTAGAAAGCATCACTAAGAACAAAGCTAGTGGAGGTGATGGAATTCCAGTTGAGCTATTTCAAATCCTGAAAGATAATGCTGTGAAAGTGCTGCACTCAATTTGCCAGCAAATTTGGAAAACTCAGCAGTGGCCACAGGACTGGAAAAGGTCAGATTTCATTCCAGTCCCAAAGAAAGGCAATGCCAAAGAATGCTCAAACTACCACACAATTGCACTCATCTCACACGCTAGTAAAAAGCCCAGTAGTGGAGCTTTAATCCTAATCTCACCATTTGTTACATCTTTGAGCAATCTGATTGACTTCTCTGTGACTCATTCATTTCCTTACCTATAAAATAGCATCACTGACTCAATGGACATGAGTTTGAACAAACTCCGGGAGATTGTGAAAGGCAGGGAAGCTTGGCATGCTGCAGTCCATTGGGTCGCAGAGTCAGACATGACTGAGCAACTGAACAAAAAGGTCTCTTTCAGTTTAAGAATTTCTCATTATGTTAAAATGCATTAAGAAAATTCACATTCTCTTCTCATTAAATTAGGAGTTCACATCATTTCTCTCCCCTGCTCATTCTGAAATTCTTTCTCTCTTACATGTGCTCAGTCGCGCATTCACATCCAACTCTTTGTGACCCCTTAACTTCTCACTTATTTTCATTCATTTTAATACTTACTAATTTTTCTTCAGATTCAGCAGTCTCTTGTTTTTCTTATTCACCTCTGGTGACATTTTCCTAGGAGACTGATAGAACTGTTTTTTTATTTGCCTCTACTCAGTCACACCATTTCCTATAATCTCAACACAGCCAAGGTCTGCCACCCTGTATAATAACGCCAACAACACAACATTTTTATAGCATTTTTACATTCACCCTCCCATTTAAATCTCAAAACCATCACCCTGTAAAAGGTTATCAGGCTCAGAGACAGAATGTGATCTGACCTATAATCTGCAGAACCAGGACATAAACTTAGGATAAATGCCTTAGAATACTATTTTTTATTATTCCTCATTGTTTCCTTGTCTTACTAGAAGGAACATGAAATTAGCTATCAAGAGAACCTAATTTTGAGAATCAACTCTGATACTTAACTGTATGACCTTGTATAGGATATATCACAGTTCTGAATCTGTTTCCCTATTTATAATACTGGGATAACAAAACATTTTTGTAAGAATAAAGAAACAACAAAATGACTTAAAAAACCTAAGGGGCTGCACTTTTTTCAAACATCTTATTCATGTCAAAACCTGTCTACCTCTAATTCACTGCATAACTAAATTTTCTCCCTTTGGCCCATGTAGCATAGAACTATATCAACTTTTTACTCACTGTTTTGAATTAACCCCCTAGTTCTCAGAATCTTCTGACCCTTTTGATTCATAGAAGACATTTTTTACGTTTAGAAAGATCAATTCCATTGAACAGAGGAAATATGGTCATTCAAAAATTGTAGAGCATCAGCTACATGCTAGGAACTATGAACCAGAAAATAACATATATAGAGAGAAAAAAAGAAACCTGCTAAAATGAGAGAGAGATTATTAAAAGAAGTCCGATCAATTTTTCACCCATCTACTAGAAGATAAGAGACCTCCTTTCCTCTTTCTTTCTCCTCTAATTCTAACTCCCTCTCTCCTCTGTTGGATAGAGGAAGATAGCAAAAAGAATGAGAAAAAGTTGGGTTCAGTTTCAAAGGCTAGGGAAAAAGGGATAAGATACAGTATCTAAAAGACTATAGCACTCCTAATACCTCCAGATAACCTACATAAAGCATCAGTAACTAAGAAACAGGGGATGAAAGAGAACAAAATTAATAAGCATGTACAACTTGTCAGTTATTGTGAGAGGTTCATATACACTCAATATCACATTTATTATGTACACAATATTGAGAGATAGGCAATTCTTTCATTCAACAAATATTTACTGGGTTACTATGTGCTAGGCACTGTTTGGCATACTCAGAATACATCAGTAAGCAAAACTAAAAGGTGAAGATCTCTACCCTGGTGAAGCTTATTTTAACAAAAGAGGTAGATAATAAAGAATGAATTCAATATGTAAATTAAGAAATGTGTTAAATGGCAAAAAAAAAAAAAAAAAAACAACAACCTATAGAAAAAACAAACCAGGTCAGGGGGATTAGAGGTATATAGCAGAGGAATGTATGTGAAAAAGGGATAAGGCTGTGATTTTAATTACAGTGGTTTGACACGGTGACATTTAAAGAAGTTGTTGTGTGGTTCCTGGGAGCCACTGAAGAGTTCTAAACAGAGAAGTGAAATATTTTATTTACTTTTTGAAGGGATCACTCAGCTATGTTAAGAGAAGACTGTTAGAGGGCATGTAAGAGGGCAACTGAGTTAAATTACAAAGTTATTGCAGTAACCCAGATGAGAAATAATAGTGGTTTGGACCAATGTGGAAGAAGCTTTAGGTAGTGAGAAACTGACATATTTGGAATAAATCTTCATATTTTGAAAGTAGGGCTTGACAAGATTTTGATTACAATTGGTCATGGGAGTAAGAAAGAAGAATCAAGGGTGACTCCAATTGGAAAAATGTAGTAAACATTTATTGAACTAAAAAATACTGCAGAAAGAGCAAGTTTTGAGTAGGTAATGAGTAATTTGGTTTCAGACATATTAATTATAAGATGTTAATTAGACATCCCAATGGTGATGCTAAGTAGAGGATATGTATACAGAATATATGAGTCTGGAATTCAAGAGAGGGATCTTTAAATGGGGATACACAGCTAACTCTCAAACAACACAGGGTTTATGGGCACCTGATCCTCCATACAGTGGAAAATTCAAGTACAACTTATAATTTACCCTCCTTATCTAAGGTTCCTCTGTATCCAAGGCTCTGTATCTTCAGATTTAACCAACCATGGCTTGTATAGTACTTACAGTGTTTACTACTGTTTTTTTTTTTTAAAAAACTATAGAAAAAACAAACCAGGTAAGGGGGATTAGAGGTATATAGCAGAGGAATGTATGTGAAAAAGAGATAAGGCTGTGATTTTAATTACAGTGGTTTGAGACGGTGACATTTAAAGAAGTTGTTGTGTGGTTCCTGGGAGCCACTGAAGAGTTCTAAACAGAGAAGTGAAATATTTTATTTACTTTTTGAAGGGATCACTCAGCTATGTTAAGAGAAGACTGTTAGAGGGCATGTAAGAGGGCAACTGAGTTAAATTACAAAGTTATTGCAGTAACCCAGATGAGAAATAATAGTGGTTTGGACCAATGTGGAAGAAGCTTTAGGTAGTGAGAAACTGACATATTTGGAATAAATCTTCATATTTTGAAAGTAGGGCTTGACAAGATTTTGATTACAATTGGTCATGGGAGTAAGAAAGAAGAATCAAGGGTGACTCCAATTGGAAAAATGTAGTAAACATTTATTGAACTAAAAAATACTGCAGAAAGAGCAAGTTTTGAGTAGGTAATGAGTAATTTGGTTTCAGACATATTAATTATAAGATGTTAATTAGACATCCCAATGGTGATGCTAAGTAGAGGATATGTATACAGAATATATGAGTCTGGAATTCAAGAGAGGGATCTTTAAATGGGGATACACAGCTAACTCTCAAACAACACAGGGTTTATGGGCACCTGATCCTCCATACAGTGGAAAATTCAAGTACAACTTATAATTTACCCTCCTTATCTAAGGTTCCTCTGTATCCAAGGCTCTGTATCTTCAGATTTAACCAACCATGGCTTGTATAGTACTTACAGTGTTTACTACTGAAAAAAAAAAAAAATCTGAGTATAAGTGGACCCACACAGTTCACAAATCTATGTTTTTCAAGGGTCAACTGTATATAAGTTTAAGAATTTTCAGGATATAGTTGGTATTTAGAGCCATGGTCCTCAAGGTAGTGAGTATAGATACAGAAGAGAACGCAAAACATAAGGAGGAAAACAAGTGACAAAGAAAGATTTTTAAAAACTATAATTTCCTAGAAGGCAAGTGCAGAAGGAGAAGGTATATGTAAGAAGGAATAGTTAGGTAGTTGTATCAAATACTGCTGTTAAATCAAGGGAGATGAGTATGAAAAAATTAACTTGAGATTTAGCAAAATGAAGGTCATTTATAATATTGTCAAAAATAGTTTCAATCCAATGGTAACAGCAAAAGCTTAATTGTACTAGACTTAAGGGGAAATAGGAAAAAGGGAATTGGACACTGTGAACATAGAGAACTCTTTCAAGGAGTCTGTTGTAAATGGGGAGCAAGTGTAAGAGCTACCTGGTAAGTAAGCAGGGCAAAAAACAAAACAAAAACAAACAAACAAAGAAACATGGTTAAAGACAGAAAAGAGCAGTAGATTTTGTCTTCTTATGGCAGTGATGCAGTATTGAGAAAACTTTATGACATAATAAGAGTGGAGAACTGATGTCCTTAATTAGGCATAAAGAGACAGAATCTAAAACACAATGGAGAGAACTGGCTTTAGAACAATAGAAAGCAATAGGTAAAATACAGACTATAGGGACTGGGGATATTCGTAGCAGGTTAATGTGGTAAAAAGGAGTCTATGTAAGTTCTCTTCTGACTGCTACAATTTTTCCAGTGAGGCAAGAAGCAAAATCATCAGCGGAGGACAAGACCAGGGATGAGATACTAGGGGAAGGTTTGATGAGAGAAAACATGAAATCAGTCATTAAGAGAAGAGAAAAATAAATGATCTAGGAAAATATGGTAATATTAAAGATTCATTTCATGTCTGTGATGAATTTAAAGTAAAACTAGTCAGCATGATTTTGCAGTTCCCTCTAGACACATACAGCTCCACAGATACAAACTAAATTTAAAAGACTGGATTTAACCTGGGTTATAGTTTTTCTAAGTGAATATGACCATGTTAAAGTGAGATAAGAAAGTCAAATGTTTATGTCACCTGTTTATGAAAGGCATTGTGAATGCATGCTACAGATAATGAAGGACCATGAAATTTATGTTGGATAAAAGAGGAAGTGACAGCTCAAGGAACAGAGGGACAAACTAAAAGATGGTAGAGGCAATAAATCAATTATCTCTATTTTGTAAAAAAGACTTAAGTTGTCCAAATCACGCATCATTTCAGTTACATAATAAGAACAGAAAATGAACTCAGATGTGCTTCATTCCAGTCACTCCTTCCAACCAATAGCACCAAGTGTCTTGTAAATCTGATTTTCATTGGCATGCCACCCTCTGCCAAGTTGGACCTAGGCATATTACAAGTTACACAATTTTTTCCCAGGCCTCTTTTACCTCCTCCTTCTTCTAAGAACTCTTCTGTGTCCAAACTCACAAATAAGTCATGCCCTCCCTCAGTTTATACAAAATTGCTTCCATTTTCCTCTTCTAATAGACCTCCTTCATGAAAATCTGAACCACTTAAGAATCGCTCTGAATGTAAAAATATCTCTAAAGGACTAAATAAACCCTCGTCACAGGTATTCTCATTCTAACAGGGAGTCTGGTTAACCCTCTTTAAGCCCCAATGTCAACCATATTAGGTAAAATAATTCAGCTGCATAAGAATTTTTTATTGACTTTATTTTTCTAGCACTGTCTCCCTTGACTATATCCTTTAAAAAATCCCACAAGACAGAATTTTACCTTCTCTCAGAGTGAAAAAGTGATAATATTATAATCCACAAATCAGACCCAAACTTGTGTTAAAGATATTTTATATTTAGAAACGTAATTTGAACATTATAGTAAGTCTGGAAGTACCTGGCAAAGCAAGAACTAAATGTAGCCAGATTGAGGGCTCTTTTATGAGTAAATGGCAGAAAAGACAAAGATCTTATTTATAATTTAGTCAAGACTATTATTTTCAAAGAAACCATAAAGTCAGGACAACAAGAAGGCTTCAATCCTGAATAAACATCAAAGTACCATCACTGATGATCTTGGAAGGCAGAAGGCAGAATTCTACTACAAATGCTCTATGTCTCTGTAGTTATGTTCAGTCAGCACGGCTAATCAGTTTTACTACAATTTACAATTATTCAATCTACCTTTCGTCAAAAGGAGAATCACCTCTACTTGTTCCTATGTAACACAGTACTTTTACAGGAGTAAACACCTCTACCCCACTGACTTTGGCTTTTGCCAATGGCATATAAACAAACATCCAAGCAGATTTAAGAGCCAGAACATATTTCTGCCAAATCTCTTTCTTTTTTTTCCCCCTGTTATAAGAACAGAGTGGCCCAAATAGGAGTTGCTCCCCAGCCTGGATCTCAGAAATCTCAGAAGATACATGGAGCAAGAGCAGAACCACTGCCAACCTTCACGTAACATGCAGCAAGAGTGAAAAATAAACCTTTGTTGTTATAAGCCAGTGAAATATTGCAGTCTTCTGTTACACAATATAATTCAACAAAAATTAATACAGCATGTATTATTTTTTTTAATCTGAAAAAATAGATTTCACTGCTTCAATCTTTAAGGAAAGTAGGTATGTAATAAATACTTCAACAACAACTAGGGGGAAAAAATGAAGCAAGTGTGATCATATTTTTAAGACATCAGAAAACTTAAGAAGTAACAAGTAGATAAACTAAAATTCCAGAAAGAGAAGAGCCCTCTTTAGGACAGGTGACAATCACATGCTATTTCTTTCCTAAGATCAGGTAATGATTCTGGACATAGACTGAGAGCTGAGACTGGCCCAGGCGAGAGGACGGGTGAAGAGAGTAAGCAGCAGAGCTTTTAAGTGTGATGGACTGAAAACCCGGAAGCTCCAAACATAAGGCAAAAAAAAGGACAACTGCTGAGTTCTACAGTCACTCTCCCAGGAGGCTGGGTGAAGGAGACTGAATTGCAGAGATAAATTTCCCTTAGTTTCATGGTAGCTGGGAGAAAACCTGCTTGAAAATAACTGAAACTTCTGTAGTCTTTCAGGACTGTGGAGAAGAAGCCTGACAGTCTCTCATTCAAACATCTAGTAGGGCAAGTATAACAAATGAGAGATGATTAAATCTTACTAAAATATTACTAGAACTGCAATCAAGACTGAACCTAATTAAACCCAGCTCAATTCTTAATTAAACTGATGTGACAGCACCTCACTCAATTGGCCTAACAGTTGGAAAAAGGTATGTATTCTCTTCAAACTTTATAGAGTTAAAATATAATATTCAGTATATAATAAAAATTTGAACTGCTATTAACATAACCATCCTTTTCATCAATATTTTCACTGTATATTCTTTTGCTTCCTTAACAACTTATGTGAGGAGACAAGAAAATAGGGCCTATAATCAAGACAAAAACAAGAAAATAGAAGCAAGGTCACAGGTGATGTAGATAGTGGAATAAGCAGACAAAGACTTTAAAATAGCAATTGTCAGTATTTTCACGAAAGACAAGACTCTTTAGAAGTTTTATGAAAGAATGGAGATAGTCAACAAAAATGGGGATCTATTTTAAAAGACTATTTTAAAAACAGGACTCTACTTTTTTAAGTTCCTATAACTGAGAAAATAAGATATTTGAAGTAATTTCAGTATTAGGCTGGACACATCAAGAGAGAATAAACTTAAGAAACAAGATGACAGAAAACACCCACTAACCCACAGAGAGAAAAGAGTAAAGAGAAGCACAGAGATATATAGTATACAACCAAAACATCTAACATGGTTGAGGAGAGAAGAGAGGGAAGAGAGAGTGGAGAGAAAGTAACAAAGATATAAGGGCCTCCCAGGTGGCTCAGGGGTAAAAGAATCTGACTGCCAAATGCAGCAGCCGCAGGAGACTTGGGTTCAATCCCTGAGTCAGGAAGATCCCCTGGAGTAGGAAATGGCAACCCACTCCAGTATACTTGCTTGGAAAATTCCATGAACAGGGGAACCTGGCAGGCTACAGTCCATGGGGTCACAAAGAATAGGACACGAGTGAGCACAGCACAGCAACAAAGATACAAAATCCAAATTTTTCCAAAATTATTTTTAAAAATCAACCCAAAAAGAACAACAACAATCAACCCAGCAAACCCCAAACAGGATAAATGCAAATAAAATCATGCTTAGATACCACATAGTCAAACCATTAGAAACTAAAAGCATAAAGAAATTCTAAAAGCAGCAAAGAAACACACATTACCTTTAAACAAGCAACAGTAAGTCTGACAGCTGACTTTTCAACGGAAATTATGGCAGCCAGGAAAGGAAAGACATGGTACTGTAGAAAGAATAAAAGACACAAACCTAGAATTCTCTTAACAGAAAAATTTTCCTTTAAAAACATGAAAGGAAGATGTCTGCAGACAAACTACAGCTAAGAAAATCTACCTCCAGCAGATGAGCAATATAAGCAATATTAAAGGAATGACATCAAGCTACAGGAAAATTATCCTGGATGATAGCAAAAAACAGCAAAAAAAGAATGAAGAGCACTATAAAGAGTATATGCTGCTGCTGCTAAGTCACTTCAGTCGTGTCCGACTCTGTGTGACCCCATAGACGGCAGCCCACCAGGCTCCCCCATCCCTGGGATTCTCCAGGCAAGAATACTGGAGTGGGTTGCCATTTCCTTCTCCAATGCATGAAAGAGAAAAGTGAAAGTGAAGTCGCTCAGTCTGTCCGACTGTTAGCGACGCCATGGACTGCAGCCCACCAGGCTACTCCGTCCATTGGATTTTCCAGGCAAGAGTACTGGGGTGGGGTGCCATTGCCTTCCCCGATAAAGAGTATATAGATAAATAAAAAAGATATTGTTTGAAAAAATTATGTCTATGTGTTTTATAACACATGTTGATGAAAACACCACAAAAGGCAGACAGGAGTAAAGGAAACTTAACTGCCTTAAGTTTTTCACTGTTTGGGAAGTAGAAACAGTATTGATTTAAGATACACTAATTAATCAATGATATCCATTAAAATCTTTAGGATGACTAAAAAATATACAATTATAGATGAATGCATAACAGAAAAGTTAATTAGGAAAAAAATGAAACGTACAAAAGTTGACAAATCAAAAATGCAAGAAAGGAATAATTAAACAATTACAAGGAGCAGATAGGGCAGAAAGAAAAGAGCTAGTGAGATGACAGAATTCTACCCAACTACATTAGTATTCACATTAAATGTAAATAAACATTCTAATTAAAACACAAAGATTGTCAAGCTAGATCAAATAAACATGACCCAATAATATGCTATTTCCAAAAGATAATACCTTAAACACAAGAATACAGATAGGTTGAAATAAAAGGAAAAATAAATAGAAATACAGATGAAAAGAAAGAGCAATCATATTAACAGAAATTCTAAAGTAAACTTCAAAGCAAGAAACACTAATAGAGATAGTAAAGGACATTTTATAATTGCATAATGGTTCAACTGAAAATTATAACAATCCTAAATTTTTATAACCTAACAAGAGCTCCAGAAAACATAAAAGTTGAAAGAGCTGAAATATCTAGGAAATATCTGTCAGAGTTGGTGATTTTAAGATTCTTCTGTCATAACTGACAAAAAATAAAGAAAAGCATTAAAAATCATTAAAAGATTTGATAAACATGATTAACCAGTTTGATATTGTTGACACATAGGACTAAGATCAACAAACTGTAGAATAAATATTCTTTTCTAGCACAGATGAAATGTACCACTCCAACACTAACTCCTTCAGAGAATAAGAGAGACAAAGACTTCCCAATACTTTTTATGAGGCCAGCAAACCTTGATAACAATACCTAACAAAAACTTCCCAAGAAAAAAAGATTACAGGCTAATGAATAGAAATAAAAATCCTAAACAAAATGTTAACAAACTGAATCCAGTGATACAATACATTGTGACCAAATGGGATTTATCCTAGGAGTGCAGGGTTAGTTTAACATTGAAATCAGTATAATTCACCATAATACAGAATTAAGAACATGAATCATAGTATTTATCTCAGTAAAAGCAGAAAACCATTTCATAAAATTTAACTATTAACAATTAATTTATATTTAAAGTAAACATAAGTATATTTAAATAAAAATGGAAAAGAAAGCAAAATCGCTCAGTCGTGTCCAACCCTTAGTGACCCCACAGACCGTAGCCCACCAGGCTCCTCTGTCCATGGAATTCTCCAGGCAAGAATAATGGACTGGGTTGTTATTCCCTTCTCCAGGGGACTTTTCCAACCCCGGGATCGAACCCAGGTCTCCCACATGCAGGCAGATTCTTTACCATCTGAGCCACCAGGGAAGCCTAAATAAATGTTAGCCATTACTAATTTAGAAAACCTTCAGAAAACTAGGAATAGATAGTAACTTCTTTAATCTGATAAAGGGTACCTACAAAAACCTATACTAACATAATAATTAATGATGAAAAAGTGAACATCCCCCGCCACACACCAAGTTCAGGAATAAAACAATCACTATTTCCACTAAACATGGAAAGGAGTAAGTAAGAGTATTATTGTCCTCAGATGATATAGTTGTAAACAGGAAATAGAACAGAATCTACAAACTGTTAAATATTAAAAATAAGCTAATGTATTTGCCATTTGCAGCAATGAGGATGGACTTGGAGGACGTTATGCTAAGTGAAATAAGTCAGACAGAAAGACAAACACTGTCTGATGTTACTTATGGAACAGGAAAGAACACATCTGACTCCATATTGGATCTGTCTCTTATATTTTATCCTTTTATTCTAATACCTTTGCTACAATAAATTAAATAATGTTGCCTCTAGCCTGAAATATACAGGACAGCCCCTTTCTCAAGTCTCTGACCTTCAGAACTTTTCCATTCATACAGATACAAAAAGTTGCAGAACAGAGAACAACATTTGTCTTGCTGGAGGTTTATACAAACACTGTGACCAGACCTAGTGGACACCTGCAAGAAAAAAAGATTTCAGCACAAAGAAGTATGCACAAGCAACTACACCCTCTCCTCTTTTTACTATAAAAGAAGCCTGAACTCACTCAGGCAACATGGTTCTTTGGAGCACTAGTCCACCATCTTTGTCTGCTGGCTTTCTAAAATAATCCTATTCCTTGCCCCAACAACTCACCTCTTGAATTACTGGCCTGCTATACGGCAAGTAGTATGAGCTTGGACTCAGTAACACTAATATGTGGAATTCAAAACACAACAAATTTGATCAGAAGGTAAACTGATATAGTCACTGTGGAGAACAGTATGGAAACTCTTTAACAAACTAAAAATAGAATTACTATATGACCCAGCAATCCCAGTCCTGGATATATACCTGGAAAAAAACATAATTCAAAAAGACAAATGAACCCTAGTGTTCACTGCAGCACTATTTACAATAGTCAGGACACGGAAACAACTTAATGTCCCTCAACAGAAGAATGGATATAGAAGATGTGTTACATATATACAATGGGATATTCAGCCATAAAGAGAAATGAAATTGTGCCATTTGTAGAAATGTGGATGGACCTAGAGTGAAGTCAGAAAAACAAATAGCGTATAATATTGTTGATGTGTAGACTCTAGAAAAATGATACAGATGAACTTATCTGCAAAGCAGAAATAAAGACACAGATGTACAGAACAGATTGATACCAGGTGGCAAGGGCAGGTGCAGTGGGATAAACTAAGAGATTTTATACACTACTATGTATAAAATAGATAACTAATGAGAATCTACTGATTGGCAAGGGAACCCATCCCAATGCTCTGTGGTGATCTAAATGGGAAAGAAAGCCAAAAAAGAGGGGATATATGTCTATGTATTGCTGACTCACTTTGCCATACAGCAGAAACACAACATTAAAAAGCAACTATACTCCAATAAAAATTAATTATAAAAAAAAAACTAGTGAATAAAATAAAACAAAAAAAACCAGACTCACGGATATAGAAAACCAACTAGTGGTTACTGGGAGGGTTTGGGGGGGACATAAGTGAGTAGGAGAGAAAGGGTTATTATGCGATCACATGTGTGTCTAAAACTTCTGAAAACTACAAAGCACTATAGAATTTAAAGAATCTTTCATTCAATTAAAAAATTAAATTTTTTAAAAATTTAATGAATAAAAAATAGAAAGCAAAACAAATAATTTAGCAAGGCTGCTGTTCAAAATATCAAAACACAAAAATCAATAGTACTTCTATGAATATAAAACTGGAAAATGAAATTTAAATAAACAATACTATTCACAACAATATTTTTAAACATTACTCTTTAGTTCCTTCTCACTTTCTGGCATTACAATGGTATCATCTGCATATCTGAGGCTGTTGATATTTCTTCTGGCAATCTTGATTCCAGCTTGAGATTCCTCCAGTCAGGCTGTATATATATTTACATGATGTATGCAGCATATAAGTTAAACAAGCAGGATAACAATATACAGTCTTGACATACTCCTTTCCCAATTTTGAACCAGTCAGTGTTCCATGTCCAGTTCTAACTGTTGCTTCTTAACCTGCATACATGTTTCACAAGAGGCAGGTAAGGTGGTCTGGAATTCCTAACTCTAAGAATTTTCCAGTTTGTTGTGATCCACACAGTCAAAGGTTTTAGTGTAGTCAATGAAGCACATGTTTTCTGGAATTCCCTTGCTTTCTCTATCATCCAACAGATACTGGCAATTTGATCTCTAGTTCCTCTGCCTTTTGTATACCCATCTTGTGCATCTGGAAGTTCTCAGTTCATGTACTACTGAAGCCTAGCTTGAAGGATTTTCAGCATTACTTTGGTAGCATGTGAAATGAGCACAATTGTACAGTAGTTGGAACATTCTTTGGCATTGCCTTTCTTTGGGATTGGAATGAAAAATTGACCTTTTCCAGCCCTGTGGCCACTGCTGAGTTTTCTAAATTAGCTGCCATATAGAATGCATCATCTTTCAAAGCATTATTTTTTAGGATTCGAAATGGCTCAGCTGGAATTCCATCACTTCCACTAACTTTGTTCATAGTAATGCTTCCTAAGGCCCAGTTGACTTCACATCACAGGATGTCTGCCTTAGGTGAGTGACTACACCATCGTGGTTATCCGGGTCATTAAGACCTTTTTTGTATAGTTCTGTATATTCTTGCCATATCTTCTTAATCTCTTCTGCTTTTGTTAGGTCCTTGCTGTTTCTGTCCTTTATTATGCCCATCTTTGCATGAAATGTTCCCTTGGTATCTCTAATTTTCCCATTCTATTGTTTTCCTCTATTTCTTTGCATTATTCACTTACGAAGGCTTTCTTCTCTCTCCTTGATATTCTCTGTGTTTCCCTGATAGCTCAGTTGGTAAAGAATCCACCTGCAATGCAGGAGACCCTGGTTTGATTCCTGGGTCAGGAAGATCTGCTGGAGAAGGGATAGGCTACCCACTCCAATACTGTTGGGTTTCCCTTGTGGCTCAGCTAGTCAAGAATGCACCTACAGTGCAGAAGACCTGGGTTGCAAAGATCCCCTGGAGAAGGAAAAGGCTACCCACTTCAGTAATCTGGCCAGGAGAATCATGAACTGTATAGTCCTTGGGGTCGCAAAGAGTCAGACACAACTGAACAACTTTCACTCACTTCACTTACATTCTCTTGAACTTTACATTCTGTCAAGCATATTTTTCCCTTTCTCCTTTGCTTTCTGCTTCTCTCTTTTTTCCTCAGCTATTTGTAAGACCTCCTCAGACAACGACTTTGCCTTCTTGCATTTCTTTTTCTTTAGGATGGGTTTAATCACCCTTCCTGTACAGTGTTACAATCCTCCATCTATAGTTCTTCAGACACTTGGTCTACCAGATCTAAGCCCTTGAATCGATTTGTCACCACTACCATACAACCATAAGGGATTTGATTTAGGTCATAGCTGAATGGCCTAGTGGTTTCCCCTACTTTCTTCAATTTAAGCCTGAATTTGGCAATAAGGAGTTCATGATCTGAGCCACAGCTAGCTCCAGGTCTTGTTTTTGCTGACTGTCTAGAGCTTCTCCATCTTCGGCTGTAGAGAATATAATCAATCTGAGTTCAGTATCGACCATCTGACGACATCCATATGCAGCGTCATCTCTTACGTTGTTTTAAAAGGGTGTTTGCTATGACCAGCGTGTTCTCTTGGCAAAACTCTGTTAGCCTTTGACTGAGTGAGTGTTAGTTGCATCAGTCATGTCTGACTTTCGCAACTCCATGGACTGTAGCCCACCAGGTTCCTTTGTCCATGGAATTCTCCAGGCCATAATACTGGAGTGGGTAGCCTTTCCCTTCTCCAGGGGATCTTCCCAACCCAGGGATCAAACCTGGTTTCCTGCATTGTAGGTAGATGCTTTGCCATCTGAGCCACCAGGGAAGATCCTGTTAGCCTTTGTCCTGCTTCATTATGTATTTCAAGGCCACACTTAGGCGCCTGTTATTCCAAGTATCTCTTGACCTCCTACTTTTGCATTCCAATCCCCTATGATGAAAAGCATATCTTTTGTTGGTGTTAGTTCTAGAAGGTCTTTTAGGTCTTCATAGAACCATTCAACTTCAGCTTCTTTGGCATTAATGGTTGAGACATAGACTTGGATTACTGTGATACTGAATGGTTTGCCTTGGAAGCGAACAGAGATCATTCTGCTGTTTTTGAGACTGCACTCAAGTACTGCATTTCAGACTCTGCTGCTAACTATGAGAGCTACTCCATTTCTTCTAAGGGATTATTGCCCACAGATAGCAGATACAATGGTCATATGAATTAAATACACTCGTTCCCATCGATTTTAGTTCATTGATTCCTAAAATGTCAATGTTCACTCTTGCCATCTCCTGCTTGCTTGATCACATCCTATTTACCTTGATTCCTGGATCTAACGTTCCAGGTTTCTATGCAATACTGTTCTTTACAGCATCAGACTTTACTTTCACTACCAGGCTCAGCCACAGCTGACTGTCATTTCCACTTTGGCTCAGCCTCTTCATTGTTTCAGGAGCTACTTCTCTACTCTGCCCCAGTAGCATATTGGACACTAACTGCGGTGCTTCCTGTGTCATATCTTTCTTTTTTGCCTTTTCATGGTGTTCATGGGGTTCTCAAGGCAAGATGATTACAGTGGTTTTCTATTGCCTTCTTCAGTGGACCACTTTCTGACAAAACAGTATAAAAAGGCAATAAAAGAATGAAAGACTCTATATTGTAACATGCCAATTCTTTGAAAGCTGATCTACAGTTTCAATACAATCCTAGTCATAATAGCTATAGATTTTTAGAATTGTAATCTGTTTCTAAACACATATGATAATACAAATGATGGAGTACAACCTCCCCCCCAAAACAAAGTTGAAGAAAATCTTTAGAGAATTTATACTACCAGATATCAAGACTTAGTATAAAGCTATAGTAATTAGGATATGGTAACACTGGTACAAAAACAGACAAAGACCAATGGAACAGAAATACTCTAGGAACAAATCTGTCTGATTTATATCAAAGGTATTCTATAATTTAGTGGGGAAAGGACTTTTTTTTTTTTTTTTTTTTACCAAAAATGGTGCTAGATCAACTGGATAGTCATATGTTTTAAAAGAAATTTTTGATCTCTGCCTCATGTCATTCATACAAATTAATTTGAAATGTATCAAAACTTCAAGTGATAGGGAAAGCAAAAAAGCTCAAGAATATTTTGGAGAATATTTTGATGATCCTATAATAGGCAAAGACTTTTAAAATAAGACACAAAAATCCATTAAAGATAAAAATAAAGTTTAATAAATTGAACTTCATTAATAATAAGAATTTTTATTTATTAGAAGACTCTATTGCTGCTGCTGCTGCTGCTAAGTCACTTCAGTCATGTCCGACTCTGTGCGACCCCATGACTGCAGGCCACCAGGCTCCCCCATCCCTGTGATTCTCAAGGCAAGAACACTGGAGTGGGTTGCCATTCCTTCTCTAATGCATGAAAGTGAAAAGTGAAAGTGAAGTTGCTCAGTCGTGTCCGACCCTCAGCAACCCCATGGACTGCAGCCTTCCAGGCTCCTCCTTCCATGGGATTTTCCAGGCAAGAGTACTGGAGTGGGGTGCCATTGCCTTCTCTGAAAAGACTTGCCACAGAGTGCGAGAGGATAATTACGATACATACACCCAGAGTTCCCATATTCAGAATTACAAAGAATTCCTGCAAATCTGTAAGACAAAGACAGCCCTATTAAAATTAATATATTATAAAGGGCTCAACATTATTTTTTATCTGGGAAATATAAATTATTAATCACTACACACTAACCGCAGAATGGTCAAAACTGAAAAGACTGACAATAAGAAATTTTGACAAGAATGTAGAGCAATGAAACTTTCATCCATTACTGGCAGGGACAGAAAAATGGTACATCTTTTGGAAAAACAGTTAACTCAGAAATTCCACACCAAGAATAGAGACAATATATGTATCAAAAAAATTTATATGAGAATATTCATGACAGCTTTATTAACAATAGTCAAAAACTAGAAACAATTCAAATGTCCATGAATAGAAAAATAACAATCCAATTAATTCAGCGGAATACCACATGTTAATAAAAAGAATGAATAACTGCTACACACAACAATGAGGATAGTATCATAGACATAATGATGAATGACAGAAGCCATTATACTTATATAAAGTTCAAGAACAGGCATAATTAATCCTTTACAATAAAAATCAGAATAGTGATTATTTAAGGGTGGCAGAGGAATTAGATATTGACTAGTAAAAGGAACAGGGCTTCCCTGGTGGCTCAGTGGTAAAGAACCCATCCGCCAATGCAGGAGACTCGGGTTCGATCCTTGGGTCAGGAAGATGCCCTGGAGAAGGAAGTGACAACCTATTCCAGTGTTCTTTGGGCTTCACTGATAGCTCAGCTGGTAAAGAATTCACCTGTAATGCAGGAGACCCTGGTTCAATTCTTGGGTCAGGAAGATCCCCTGGAGAGGGCATAATAAAAAGCATGAAGGAAAATTCTGGACTGCTGGAAAATGTTCATGGGTGATACTTATAAGGATCTATACATATGAAAAATTCACAATACTGTATAACATTTGTGCATTTTACTGTAAATATAGCTCAGATTCTAAAACTTCTACACTACATAATTCAAATAGAATATTTGGGACAAATCTTACTGCAAAGGATACACCATATAATTCATTTTAACACCCAAGACTAGGAGTAAAGTAGCCTGGATTTTAGCTCCAACTCTATCATTTAGATGTGTAATATTAAATAAGTCATTTAACTGCATCTTAGTTTCTTTATACACTACAGTGGGTTAGTACAGATAATCCTTAAAGTTCTTTCTAAATCCAAAAATCTGAGTCTTTAAGATAAATTGTTTAATTTTAAAAATCAAATTTCAAACTACTACAGAGTCACCTAAAGTCTGAATGTAGCAAAACCTAATTAGCTCTTATAATTCTAACTGAAGCAGGTTAAAAGAAGTACATACTGCTGTTTATTCTGAATCCTCTATACTTATATTTAAGCTCATCTACTTTAGCCAAGACATTCTGGAGCCACCCCTTCTGGTGTCACCCAAGAAACCTGACAGCCAGATTACCTTTCCTTGTTTTCCTAAGGATGGGTTATTAATTCTTCCAGGCCTTACTCAAACACTATCTCCTTTAAAATACCATACCCTCCTACAGCCACTCAGTCAAAATTAATTGTTCCTTCCTCTGTGCACCCACAGTATGCTGCTTGAACTTTTATTATAGCTCTTATTTCATTCTGTATTACTGCATTCTGTTCCTTGCATTCTTGTAGACAATTACACCCTTTCCAAAAGTATACACTTCCTCAGCCAACCATATTATTCAAATCAAACTCAGAAATCAATGAATAACAGTACAGTAAGATCACCTTCATATCTGATTCTGTGTTAATGGTGGCAAAGTGAAACAACAGGTACTAAATGCTGCTGTCCCCTACTCAATACAAGAAGAAATTACAATGAATATTCAAACACTGAGCTAATTCAGTCTGTTCTCCAATAGAACAATGAAATAAACAAAGGCAGAGAGGTGAATAAAATAGCCAATTAGGCCTGAAATGGTGAAACAAATTATTTATTAAAATAATCCCCAAATTATCTTATGTCAGGGAATAGTTGATTAGGGAAAAAGCAAGTGAACTGCTTAGTGGTTAAATATTTATTATCCCTTTTCTGTTAATTGACTCTACTCCTATCCACATAGTTGGTACAACATAACCTCTATGCTCTGATCACAAATGATTGGTCCAGAACAAAGTTCTTCCTGAAATATTTTAGAAACACAACTGGGAAAATAAAGTCAGTCCTTCTCTGAATGACTGAAATGGGAAAGATCTAAACAACACAAGAATAGTCAATGATAGTGTTTTTTCCATTATGCAAAAGGTAGAGCTGTGGTAAGACAAAATGGAGCTTACTTTACAGAGTGAAGCAAAAACAAAAAACACTTGTGAGGACCTTCAAACCCTGGGTCCAAAATTTCTAGCACCTCATCCCATGTTTAGGCTCTGTGAAGTAAGACACTCCATTATTCTTACAATACATTTCCCCTTTACTAAAGCTAGTCCATTTGAATTGTCACTTGCAAGCAAAACAATCCTGCATTAGACTGTTATTTTGATGATCCCAAATTTATCATGCTTCCTAGTATTCCTAGTCTCTTTCCACAGTGACTCCAGGCTGAGCCTCTGACTATATTGATCAAAAGAATAAGGTTGGAAGTGAGGCTCTGCCAATTTCAAGCCTACCCCTTAACTGTCCTGGCAGCTCTGTTTCCTTCCTTTCACAATGCTTGCTCTTGGAATCCTTGTTGGAACTCAGCCATCACACCATGAGGCTAATGAATCAGACATGTGGAGAAGTCCACATGCAGGAGAACCAAGACCCTAGAAAACAGTCCCAACCAAGCCTCCAGATGACTGCAGTCAGACCAGAACCCTGACCAATGCCACATAAAGCAAAGCTACTGAGCTAATTCATAGAAATGTGAGAAACATTAAATTGTAGTTTTGAACCACAAAAGTTGTGGTGGTTTACAGGGCAAATAAAGTTTGATTCACATGCAGGTAACTTAAAATTATACTTTCCTAACAGAGACTATGTCTTTCAGCATGGATTGGGAAGCTATAGCACCTTTGGGCCAACCCTGGACAACCAACTGTTTTTGTAAATAAAATTTCACTGAAACATAGTCATGCTCATTTATTTACATATTATCTATGGCTGCTTTTATGCTATGAGGGCAGAGCTGAGTAGGTGTGACATAAATCATATAGCTGGCAGAACCTAAAATATTTATTATCTGGCCTTTTACAGAAAAAGTTTAGTAAACCCTGTCATGCACTGCTCGGTAAGTGTTTTAACATATAAATGGCTAAAACTGTAAACCTACTTTACAACCAACTCCTCATACCTAAAAGATGACACTGTAAACATTCAGTAGCTTTAGCTTAACAAAACACATGGCACATATTTGCCAAAGGCTGAGAATGTTTGTGTCCAGCCTTCCAAATTCATATGCTGAAACCGATTCCCCTAGTTAGTGGTGTTTGGATGGGGGCCTTTGGGAGGGATTAGGTCATGAGGACCTAGCCCTCATGAGTGAGATCAGTACTGTTAAAAGAGAGACTCAGAGAGTCCCCTCCCCATTTCTGCATGTGAGGAAACAGAAGACGGCTATCTATGAACCATGAAGTAGGCCCTTGCTGGACATTGAAGCTGATGGTAACTTGATCTTAAACTTCCTGGACTCCACAACTATAAGAAATAAACTTCTGTTGTTTATAACCTACCCAATCTATAGCACTTTGCTATGGCAACCCAAGCAGACTTAAGACAGTTACTGAATTGGACTACACTGCCTGTTAACAAGTCAGGCTATAGTCAAACTAACAGATTAATTAATAGGAAATGACAGGCCAGAAAAACAACAGTAATAAAATCAAATCTGTAACTAAATAAAGTTCCTGCTTATGGGGATAGGAGGGTCCCTATTTCAAGTTTCTCATGTATTAGATAGGACCCACTTCTGAACTGCATTCAAAATCAGAAAGGAATGAATGTTTCATTATGATGCACAATGGGCAATTTTTCAATTAATAATGCTTCATAGATGTGTCTGCAGGAAAAAAGTGGAAAATCCAAGTCCAGTATCAACATAATCAATGATTCTCAAACTTTCCTGCCTAAAATCATCTTTGACAATGCTTTCAATTTTATAGGTTTTCCTTTGGTATCTGGTACTTTATAAAGGATCTTTCACCTTTTATATATAATATTCATTTGTCTTATGTCCCCCAAACACAGCAAGGTCTAGGCTTTGGCTCACTGTCCCTGGGGTTTACTATTTTCCTTATATATCGATTAAAACTCTTCTATAAATCAACTATTATCTAATATAAATAGTTTCATTTTGCTATCACTTTATCATCCTGTATTACTGCCTCACTTAACATTTAACACCACTGTATAACATTTAAAACTCTTCCACCTTCTTAACTACAGTATAGTATCCCATAACTATAATATGAACATATCTGTATATAGAGGCAATTTTCTCCACAGATCTTAACAAGAGACTATTAGAAGCAGTTTCCCATATATACTTTAAACCTATGCCTCAAAAATCTCAAATATCTGTCCTTAGTTATCACACTACAAACAGCATTTTCTGACTCTAACAACACCAAAATTAAGCTAGAAAACAAGACTCTAGATCAAGCAAATCCCCAGTATAGTATTGATCTCGACCCTCAGCAACCCCATGGACTGCAGCCTTCCAGGCTCCTCCTTCCATGGGATTTTCCAGGCAAGAGGACTGGAGTGGGGTGCCATTGCCTTCTCTGAAAAGACTTGCCACAGAGTGCGAGAGGATAATTACGATACATACACCCAGAGTTCCCATATTCAGAATTACAAAGAATTCCTGCAAATCTGTAAGACAAAGACAGCCCTATTAAAATTAATATATTATAAAGGGCTCAACATTATTTTTTATCTGGGAAATATAAATTATTAATCACTACACACTAACCGCAGAATGGTCAAAACTGAAAAGACTGACAATAAGAAATTTTGACAAGAATGTAGAGCAATGAAACTTTCATCCATTACTGGCAGGGACAGAAAAATGGTACATCTTTTGGAAAAACAGTTAACTCAGAAATTCCACACCAAGAATAGAGACAATATATGTATCAAAAAAATTTATATGAGAATATTCATGACAGCTTTATTAACAATAGTCAAAAACTAGAAACAATTCAAATGTCCATGAATAGAAAAATAACAATCCAATTAATTCAGCGCAATACCACATGTTAATAAAAAGAATGAATAACTGCTACACACAACAATGAGGATAGTATCATAGACATAATGATGAATGACAGAAGCCATTATACTTATATAAAGTTCAAGAACAGGCATAATTAATCCTTTACAATAAAAATCAGAATAGTGATTATTTAAGGGTGGCAGAGGAATTAGATATTGACTAGTAAAAGGAACAGGGCTTCCCTGGTGGCTCAGTGGTAAAGAACCCATCCGCCAATGCAGGAGACTCGGGTTCGATCCTTGGGTCAGGAAGATGCCCTGGAGAAGGAAGTGACAACCTATTTCAGTGTTCTTTGGGCTTCACTGATAGTTCAGCTGGTAAAGAATTCACCTGTAATGCAGGAGACCCTGGTTCAATTCTTGGGTCAGGAAGATCCCCTGGAGAGGGCATAATAAAAAGCATGAAGGAAAATTCTGGACTGCTGGAAAATGTTCATGGGTGATACTTATAAGGATCTATACATATGAAAAATTCACAATACTGTATAACATTTGTGCATTTTACTGTAAATATAGCTCAGATTCTAAAACTTCTACACTACATAATTCAAATAGAATATTTGGGACAAATCTTACTGCAAAGGATACACCATATAATTCATTTTAACACCCAAGACTAGGAGTAAAGTAGCCTGGATTTTAGCTCCAACTCTATCATTTAGATGTGTAATATTAAATAAGTCATTTAACTGCATCTTAGTTTCTTTATACACTACAGTGGGTTAGTACAGATAATCCTTAAAGTTCTTTCTAAATCCAAAAATCTGAGTCTTTAAGATAAATTGTTTAATTTTAAAAATCAAATTTCAAACTACTACAGAGTCACCTAAAGTCTGAATGTAGCAAAACCTAATTAGCTCTTATAATTCTAACTGAAGCAGGTTAAAAGAAGTACATACTGCTGTTTATTCTGAATCCTCTATACTTATATTTAAGCTCATCTACTTTAGCCAAGACATTCTGGAGCCACCCCTTCTGGTGTCACCCAAGAAACCTGACAGCCAGATTACCTTTCCTTGTTTTCCTAAGGATGGGTTATTAATTCTTCCAGGCCTTACTCAAACACTATCTCCTTTAAAATACCATACCCTCCTACAGCCACTCAGTCAAAATTAATTGTTCCTTCCTCTGTGCACCCACAGTATGCTGCTTGAACTTTTATTATAGCTCTTATTTCATTCTGTATTACTGCATTCTGTTCCTTGCATTCTTGTAGACAATTACACCCTTTCCAAAAGTATACACTTCCTCAGCCAACCATATTATTCAAATCAAACTCAGAAATCAATGAATAACAGTACAGTAAGATCACCTTCATATCTGATTCTGTGTTAATGGTGGCAAAGTGAAACAACAGGTACTAAATGCTGCTGTCCCCTACTCAATACAAGAAGAAATTACAATGAATATTCAAACACTGAGCTAATTCAGTCTGTTCTCCAATAGAACAATGAAATAAACAAAGGCAGAGAGGTGAATAAAATAGCCAATTAGGCCTGAAATGGGGAAACAAATTATTTATTAAAATAATCCCCAAATTATCTTATGTCAGGGAATAGTTGATTAGGGAAAAAGCAAGTGAACTGCTTAGTGGTTAAATATTTAGTATCCCTTTTCTGTTAATTGACTCTACTCCTATCCACATAGTTGGTACAACATAACCTCTATGCTCTGATCACAAATGATTGGTCCAGAACAAAGTTCTTCCTGAAATATTTTAGAAACACAACTGGGAAAATAAAGTCAGTCCTTCTCTGAATGACTGAAATGGGAAAGATCTAAACAACACAAGAATAGTCAATGATAGTGTTTTTTCCATTATGCAAAAGGTAGAGCTGTGGTAAGACAAAATGGAGCTTACTTTACAGAGTGAAGCAAAAACAAAAAACACTTGTGAGGACCTTCAAACCCTGGGTCCAAAATTTCTAGCACCTCATCCCATGTTTAGGCTCTGTGAAGTAAGACACTCCATTATTCTTACAATACATTTCCCCTTTACTAAAGCTAGTCCATTTGAATTGTCACTTGCAAGCAAAACAATCCTGCATTAGACTGTTATTTTGATGATCCCAAATTTATCATGCTTCCTAGTATTCCTAGTCTCTTTCCACAGTGACTCCAGGCTGAGCCTCTGACTATATTGATCAAAAGAATAAGGTTGGAAGTGAGGCTCTGCCAATTTCAAGCCTACCCCTTAACTGTCCTGGCAGCTCTGTTTCCTTCCTTTCACAATGCTTGCTCTTGGAATCCTTGTTGGAACTCAGCCATCACACCATGAGGCTAATGAATCAGACATGTGGAGAAGTCCACATGCAGGAGAACCAAGACCCTAGAAAACAGTCCCAACCAAGCCTCCAGATGACTGCAGTCAGACCAGAACCCTGACCAATGCCACATAAAGCAAAGCTACTGAGCTAATTCATAGAAATGTGAGAAACATTAAATTGTAGTTTTGAACCACAAAAGTTGTGGTGGTTTACAGGGCAAATAAAGTTTGATTCACATGCAGGTAACTTAAAATTATACTTTCCTAACAGAGACTATGTCTTTCAGCATGGATTGGGAAGCTATAGCACCTTTGGGCCAACCCTGGACAACCAACTGTTTTTGTAAATAAAATTTCACTGAAACATAGTCATGCTCATTTATTTACATATTATCTATGGCTGCTTTTATGCTATGAGGGCAGAGCTGAGTAGGTGTGACATAAATCATATAGCTGGCAGAACCTAAAATATTTATTATCTGGCCTTTTACAGAAAAAGTTTAGTAAACCCTGTCATGCACTGCTCGGTAAGTGTTTTAACATATAAATGGCTAAAACTGTAAACCTACTTTACAACCAACTCCTCATACCTAAAAGATGACACTGTAAACATTCAGTAGCTTTAGCTTAACAAAACACATGGCACATATTTGCCAAAGGCTGAGAATGTTTGTGTCCAGCCTTCCAAATTCATATGCTGAAACCGATTCCCCTAGTTAGTGGTGTTTGGATGGGGGCCTTTGGGAGGGATTAGGTCATGAGGACCTAGCCCTCATGAGTGAGATCAGTACTGTTAAAAGAGAGACTCAGAGAGTCCCCTCCCCATTTCTGCATGTGAGGAAACAGAAGACGGCTATCTATGAACCATGAAGTAGGCCCTTGCTGGACATTGAAGCTGATGGTAACTTGATCTTAAACTTCCTGGACTCCACAACTATAAGAAATAAACTTCTGTTGTTTATAACCTACCCAATCTATAGCACTTTGCTATGGCAACCCAAGCAGACTTAAGACAGTTACTGAATTGGACTGCACTGCCTGTTAACAAGTCAGGCTATAGTCAAACTAACAGATTAATTAATAGGAAATGACAGGCCAGAAAAACAACAGTAATAAAATCAAATCTGTAACTAAATAAAGTTCCTGCTTATGGGGATAGGAGGGTCCCTATTTCAAGTTTCTCATGTATTAGATAGGACCCACTTCTGAACTGCATTCAAAATCAGAAAGGAATGAATGTTTCATTATGATGCACAATGGGCAATTTTTCAATTAATAATGCTTCATAGATGTGTCTGCAGGAAAAAAGTGGAAAATCCAAGTCCAGTATCAACATAATCAATGATTCTCAAACTTTCCTGCCTAAAATCATCTTTGACAATGCTTTCAATTTTATAGGTTTTCCTTTGGTATCTGGTACTTTATAAAGGATCTTTCACCTTTTATATATAATATTCATTTGTCTTATGTCCCCCAAACACAGCAAGGTCTAGGCTTTGGCTCACTGTCCCTGGGGTTTACTATTTTCCTTATATATCGATTAAAACTCTTCTATAAATCAACTATTATCTAATATAAATAGTTTCATTTTGCTATCACTTTATCATCCTGTATTACTGCCTCACTTAACATTTAACACCACTGTATAACATTTAAAACTCTTCCACCTTCTTAACTACAGTATAGTATCCCATAACTATAATATGAACATATCTGTATATAGAGGCAATTTTCTCCACAGATCTTAACAAGAGACTATTAGAAGCAGTTTCCCATATATACTTTAAACCTATGCCTCAAAAATCTCAAATATCTGTCCTTAGTTATCACACTACAAACAGCATTTTCTGACTCTAACAACACCAAAATTAAGCTAGAAAACAAGACTCTAGATCAAGCAAATCCCCAGTATAGTATTGATCTTTAATGATGCTCCTTAAATAAGATAAAACAGAAAAACAGCATGAAAATTAATCATGATTTGGTCATATAGCTAAATGTTACATTGTTTGCTTTCTATTATCATATTTGTAATGGTAATTAGACTCAAATTTATTATAATATATAACAAGCATGTAATGATTATTTATTATGTGGGCACACTCACTCAACATTTACACTTATTATTTCACTTACCAAAACAACCCTCTTAGGCAAGCGATGGATTATTCCTCATTTCACAGGATGAGAAAATTGAAGCTTACAGAAGTAATTCCGAAAACTTCACTTAACTCAGGTATAAACCCAGGCATGAACCTAACACATAATACTGTTCATTGAAGCTATATGTCTTATTTTTACAATAGCTTCATTTTAAATATTTAACAGCAAAATAATCATAATATTTGTGGGGCTTGCTAATTTTTGCTTTCCAGGTCTCTGGCATATCACTACAATTTAAATTTAAAAGGAAAAAGGTACTATTTCAAAACCTCTTAACCACTATTACCCTTCTAAGCTTGACTGTGTGAATCAGTTGTTATACTTACATGTATACAATTTGTATTCTAAATCTTCAGTGTCTTGCAATATGAACTCTCTGTAGCATGTAACGGTGAATGAAATAAAACTACATATATTCTGCAATGGAAGTAACAGACATTATTTCCATTACAGTTGGTATGAATGTCAGTGTCTTTTTCCAGCAGTTTTCCTGTTTGAAGCAAGGAAGGCATTTCAAATCAATAATTTTGCTGTCAGTAACAAACTGTAGATAAGGTGACTACTAGCAGTGAGAGTATGGTAAACATGAGGTAAATATGAGATTGAGATTATTAAGATTTTAGAGCTGAAGACTTTACAAAGCATCACTTCATCTTTACATTTCCAGATAATGATACCAAACACTCACTGGAAAAATCCAAAATAGAACTTATTCCAATGTTCCTTCCCCATTCAGTAGTAACAGAATCAAGACTGGCTGTTGCTATCATAGATTTTCTGAATAAAATAATACATTCAGCCAATCCTTTAATGTCGAAAGAGGAAGAAAAAAGAGATGATAACTGGGAAATACACACACACACACTTTAAAGGCAAATCCAGAAAAAAAGGATTAATTTTCATAGTAGCGATTACTGTTAATAGTAGCAGTAGTGCTACTATTTCTACAGCAAAAAGCTAAAATATTAATAATACAAAGGCATTATACAGACTTCCAAAAGATCATTTTCAGGATAAAGACCATTATTTCCCAAAGAAGTGTTAAACAGAATTCTGCTTTGTCTTGGAACAGCATTCCATCTTCAAAAAGTTTTGACAACACTAAACTAAATAACGTTCAACAGGCTCCACACTGCAGTATTACTCACATGTTTAATATGCTCTGCTGCTGCTGCTGCTAAGTCACTTCAGTTGTGTCCGACTCTGTGCGACCCCATAGACGGCAGCCCACCAGGCTCCGCCATCCCTGGGATTCTCCAGGCAAGAACACTGGAGTAGGTTGCCATTTCCTTCTCCAATGCATGAAAGTGAAAAGTGAAAGTGAAGTCGCTCTGCTGCTGCGGCCACTAAGTCGCTTCAGTCATGTCCAACTCTGTGCGACCCCAAAGACGGCAGCCCACCAGGCTCCCCCATCCCTGGGATTCTCCAGGCAAGAACACTGGGGTGGGCTGCCATTTCCTTCTCCAATGCATGAAAGTGAAAAGTGAAAGGGAAGTCGCTCAGTAGTGTCTGACTCTTAGTGACCCCATGGACTGCAGCCCACCAGGCTCCTCTGTCGATAGGATTTTCCAGGCAAGAGTACTGGAAGTCGCTCTAGTATACTGTTAATCTCCATAAGGAGGGATATATTATACAGCACTTTCCAAATTTATTTAACCACATTAAAAGCTCTTAATATCATACCTATTATAACATTTCCCAAAGAAGTGCTACTAGAACACAACTTAGGAAACACTGGAAGGGATCATTTGAAGAAAAAGAAAACTAAAGACTCATAACTGAACAAAACTTTAAATAAAGCAATATAAAAGAGCTGTTGCAAAAACTAGCAAGATCTTACTGTTACATGCATGTGCTGTGCTGTGCTGAGTCGCTCAGTCCTATCTGACACCCCCAAAGACCCCCAAACCCCCTATCCGCCACTCTGTAGCCCTCATGGCCCCTTTGCTCCTTTGTCCATGGGATTTTCCGGGCAAGAATACTGGAGTGGGTTGACATTTCCTCCCTCAGGAGATCTTCCCAACCCAGACATCAAACCCTCATCTTCTGTGTCTCCTGCACTGCAGGCAGATCCTTTACTGCTGAGCAACTCAGGACTCCTAATACATGTATATAATTCAAGAAAGAGTTGTATCTCAAAAGAACTCATGAAGATTAAAAAGATAATACCAAATGACGGTGAGAATATTCATTACAATTAGTGCAAACTTGTCTTCCAAAAAGGGTGTAATTTTTATCAAAAATTTTAAAAGCAGATACTGTTTACCCAAAAATTATATTTACAATAATTAATCTTACATTAAAAAAAACTCACAAATACGCAATAATAAATGTACTATGTTATCATCTACAGCATTTGACACGTGAAAAATTAGAAACCTCTATGTCCTTCAATAGAGGATTAATTAAAATAGTGAAACCTATGATGATATATAACAAACATTAAAAAGAAACATGTGCATCTCTATGAACTATTAAATGCCAAGGAATACACTGTACTGGTTAAGAGCTTTGCTCTAGGAACAACCTCTGTGTGTGTGCTTAGTCACTCAGTCGTGTCTGATTCTTTGCGACCCCATGGACTACAGTCCGCCAGGTTCCTTTGTCCACGGAGTTTCCCAGGCAAGAATACTGCAGCGGGTAGCCATTCGCTTCCCCAGAGATCTTCCTGATCCAGGGATCGAACCCGGATCTCCTGCACTGCAGGCAGATTCTTTACTGTCCGAGCTGCCAGGGAAGCCCTAGGAACAGTTCAGCTCACAGTTTGGCCTTTTCTCAATGTGGCCTCTTATTACAGTAATTTGAGCAAATTACTTAATCTCTCTCTGCTACAATTTCTTCTAATGTAAATTGGTGATATTGATACTATGATGAGGATTAAATAAATTAATAGGTTCTATGGCAGGCTCTAGAAAATTATCTCATACTTGGTAACTCTCAATTAACCCTGTATTATTATTTCCACTAACATGAAAAGTTGTCCGAACTATGATGAAAAAAGAGGAAGGTACAGAATACATATGAGTAAAGATCACAAACTCCAACACCTACCAGGCAAGGCAAGTAACAAACAGGTTAAGTGGGAATTGTGGGAAACTGGAGAATACATGCCCTATCTCACGAGGACAGCTACTCTTAACTGCTGTCCTATGGGAAGAGATGACAGCACTGCTGATCTTAAAAAACTAAAAATACAGGTTAATATAAAATGTCTTTTGTAATATTAGAAAGACACTTTTTTGTAAAGACACAGTATGGGACTAATGAAACGTTGTACTGGTTAGTTAGGCTCCCTAGTCTACCACTGACTGCAGATGAGAAGCTAGAAGTAGGGAAGGGGGCAAGTGTGTAAAGTCACAGCAGAAAAGAAAACACAATAGAGAACCACAGTACCATATACCACAATAAAAGGTATTCGGAATAGAATACAGAAATATAATTGCTCAGAGTACAGTCGGGCCTGTGCTTGAATTCTGTCAGGGCTGCAGGAGCAACCTTAAGCAAGTTACCTAACCTCTATTTCTCAGGCAGAATAAAAAGGAATAATATATTTCCTTATAAAGGCTATAAAGAGTAAATAACATGTGCTAAGTGCTAAGCACAAACAGGACATATTTATGCCATATAAATATGTATGTATATATATATATAAACTCAACAGATGTTAGCTATAATTACTTAAACCTGATTAAATAAGATAATTAAATTATGTTCAATACTTTCAACCTTAGAAAGCAGGAAATGTGTAATGGTTTAAAAATTTGTATCAAAAATGGCTTAACGTGAAACAGTTTTGGTGCTTATACTTATCCACATCAAATAAAATAAGGAAGCACTTTATTCCTCGAAATGCAACATAAATGAAACATGATTTGTCAGAACCTAACTTGACTAAATAGTGTGTTCGTGTTGGTACTAAAATATAATCTCCAAGAGGATGACTGTGTCTGTCTTGCTCACTGTAGTGCCCCTCACTTTAGCACAGAGCCAAGCCAGCAGCAGGCACTGAGTACTGGATACATTGCTTTCTGTCTCCCTCACAGTAACTGGAGAAGCAGAGCATAATTTCTCCCATTCAAAGCTAAGGAAATTCAGATAAAATGGAGTTACGTTGTCTTGAAAGTGGTAAAAGATGTAGAATTTTTGACTCCTATTTATGCTTTTTTGTCTATCAGAATTAACTTTCAAAATAACAGCATTTTTAGAATCTTTCACCTATAATTTCAGTTTTTAATTTTTTTAATAAGTTTAAAAAACTACTCTAAAATAACTCTTACACAGATTATGCCTATCAACTTATTTATATAAAAATCAGAAAATACATAAACACATAAGAAAAATAGAACTATATAAATATTAAATTTGATAGTATAAAATATCTCAAATATACATCATTGATATCATCCTGTCAACAGTAATAAATGTATGGAAAAATACTAAACCCCACTCCACTTACCCTGAACTATCTTTTTAGTAATAATAGTGAAGTTCTTATTTATCTAAACGTTTCTGAGCTACTGTTTCCTAAACTACTAAGTGTCACACCATCTAGTTTTTCTTTTTTAACATCATTGATACTTCATTAATATTAATGAAATACTTCATTAATAGATCCTATAACAAAAGGGCAAGGAAGTGAAGAACACAATCACCTGTTTCAAAAACTGTAAAATCTACTTTAAATAAGATGTTTATACATGAAGCTATTATCAAATTGCACCAAAATAGCACATGAAGGGGAAAGAAGATTATTTAGTACACAATTAACATTTGAAAAATAATAGTTTGAACTGCACCAATCCACTTACACCTAGGATTTTTTTTTTTTTGAGTAAGTACTATAGTACTACATGATCCAAGGTTGGTTCAATCGACAGAACCTTGGATAGTGGAGAATCAGAGAAGACAGACTACAAAGCTTACCGGTTGTGGACTGTGGGGCAAGTGAGGGTAAATGATGGTATCCCTACTCACCCCTTCCACAATGTTAAAGAGTTGACTGTATAAACCAAGTTAGACATATATGGTAGAATTTTCACATACATTATCTCAGTTCTTAACAACCCTGTGACGTAAGCATCACTACATTCATTCTGGAGAAGGAAACTGAAATTCAGAGAGGTAAAATGAGCTTCCCAAAATAAAGGGCAAATCAGAGTTTGAAATACAAGTCTGACTCCAAAGTCTTTTTTTTCCTTTAAACTACACCTTGCAGCCTCCCACATGTACATGATTATAGGGTATAACAACATTTATAAACATTACAAGAAAACAAAGAAAGACATTATCATAGAGAATAATTCCTAGGAAAGATTCCGTTAAGGAAATGAAGTGTGAGCTGAGTCTGAAATGTAAAACTGAAACCACTGTTAATTTTGTGAGCGATACCACAAAAACTTCTAAATGAAAAAATATATAAATATTTTCCCTTAGGCTTATACTGACAATGTAATTACTGAAATTTTTCATCTTTTCTTCCATTTCTTATTCTCTTGTATTTTCAATGTATAATCTACCCCTCCCCCATAATGATTCCCATTAAAAAGACAAAAAACAAAAAAACAAAAAAACTAAGCCTGCTATCCAACATTTCTCTTTCCAGCTAGTCAAGATACTAAAGGATAGAAACATATATTGCCATAAGAGCCTCCTTCATGTTAACAGTGAGAAAAGCTGAGAGAGTTACAGAACTTCACTGGCCAGACTAGCATTAGATAATGAGTCTAGTTCTAGAGTTCTTGCTATGGCCCTGCACTCCTTAATTTTTCCTCACCAAGGCACCAATAACAGAAGAACATGAGGTCTGGAGTTACATAATAGGTTCACTTGAAATTTCTTTGAAGTTTAATTTTATCTAAAAGCTCCTTCAAAATTGTACATTCGTGCCTGATTTACTCATGCTTACTGTAGTATTAAAATGCTTTAAATACTACATTCTAAAATTGATATTTTAGATCAATTTTGATCTAAAAATTGATATTTCAGGAAATCGATATTTCAGGAATTATTATGTTTGTTTCCATAGCTCAGATTCTAACGCTTAGAATCACTAGAGTATCCGTGTTCAATGTCATGTATCCCAACTTGGAGAAACGGCACAAACTGTGTAATGCTCCTTTCACATTTCCTTGCTCCTTTATTTTTCAAATGAGGACATTTTTTAAAGCATAGTAAATTCAACTCCATTTTTTCAAAATGTATGCTGCTGCTAAGTCGCTTCAGTCGTGTCCGACTCTGTGAGATCCCATAGACGGCAGCCCGCCAGGCTCCCCCGTCCCTGGGATTCTCCAGGCAAGAATACCGGAGTGGGTTGCCATTTCCTTCTCTAATAACATGAAAGTGAAAAGTGAAAATGAAGTCGCTCAGTCGCGTCCGACTCTTAGCGACCCCATGGACTGCAGCCCACCAGGCTCCTCCACCCATGGGATTTTCCAGACAAGAGTACTGGAGTGGGGTGCCATTGCCTTCTCCGTTCAAAATGTATACTTACTGGCAAAACTATTGTAAAAGTTGTTGCAGTAGTTTAATTATATCTTCAAGCAGTTCTACATACTCAGTTTAAACTGATTAAGTACAAATTCACTTATAAACTCATTAAACCACCTGGATGGAATCTCTACATCACAATAACTCATTAGACATTGGCTCTTCCCAGAGGTCACTCAAAAATTAAATAAGGTTGCATGCTATTCATATTAACAATAGATCCAATTACTTTTAAACAAGTTAAAAAATCTGTTTTTCTTCTCTGTCTAGATGTGAAGGAAGATATCCCTTGTAGTTTCATTATTTTCTTTCTCAGGATTTCCTTATTTTAACATCTCAAATTCCAAATAAGCTTAGTTTTTGAATTTTATTTACAATTGCCAAATATAAACTTTATCTACTCACTATTTCAAAAAAGCACCCCATTCACCTTAACCAGGAATCTATCACCAGTAAGAGAAAAACAGATTCATTCATCATTTCCTCCCCCAATAACAGGCTGCTGATTCTCCACCATATACCCGTTACAGTCAAATAATCATAAGTATCTTTAATACAGTTAAAACTCTTAACTAAGTTTGTGTACTACTAGTTTATAAAGTCTTTGATCAAAGGTAATAGTATTAAATGTATTCAACAGTATCTAATGTAATGATTTCTTAATCACTAAGAAATTTCTGCTTCCAATCAGAAATTCTTGAAGGAATGACCTAGTTTGAGAAATAAGCTTCTTTTTAATAACAGTCATATACATCAATATTGGTATGCTTGACAGTACACACAATTCCATTTTGTAGGATACAGGTTTTGTTTGCGATAGTGATTTGCCTTACTTAATGACAGCATTTATTCTCAAAAGATATATTTATATATCTTTATCAATAAGTGGGCTTTTCAGAAAATAATAACGACACACATAATATACAAAGATAGGCATGAGGAATGAAATGAAATAAATGACTGAACAATTCCAGAGTCATATGATTATTAACTCCTTGGCTTAGAACTTGTTTTTTTAATACGTTGATTTTAGTTATAAATGACTGAAATACTCCCTAAATGTAACTAATATTTTAGTTTCTAGTTTACAATTAGTCGCTCATCTAATCTCTATTATCTAGTCTTATATATATATGTCTAATATCTCTTACTGATTACAAATCTACAACTTAGTGCAATAAAATGTATATTATTAGAGCAAAACCATGATTTTAAAGGGTTCGATCCCTGGGTCAGGAAGATCCCCTGGAGAAGGAAATGGCAACCCATTCCGGCATTCTTGCCTGGAGAATCCCATGGACGGAGGAGCCTGGTGGGCTACAGTCCATGGGGTCACAAAGAGACGGACACGACTGAGCGACTTCACTTCATGATTTTAAAATGCCCTTTCCTAAATATTTGCCTGTTTTTCTCATCCATGTCACTATCAGTGAAAATTTAGGTAATGGATTATTATTTTTAGCTAAGTGCTCTGGTATAACAAACATCAGCAGTGGCTAGCTAAATAGGATATTAAACAGCCAATGGAGTATAATCTATTCCTGTATCACAAACATACATGTACTCTATTTTCCTGATGTTTCCATGGAGTTTATAGAGGTAGAAGTAGTCTACTTCCTTAATAAACAGCTTCTTCAGAAATAGGGGGAAAAAAGGTGAAAAGTGACACATTTGATATAGTGAACCTGCTGTGTAATTGTTAAGACTGACTGTAAGTATAATTACTACTAAAGTTGTAAAAAAAAAAAAGAAAGAAAAAAGAAAAATTCTTACATCTGTCCTACATCTCATTTCTAGTCTCAAAGCAACAGATACTTGTTTACTTGCCTCATGTTATTCATCATCACATTGTCTTTAGTCTTAGAGACCATTAGAAATTGATATATTAAAAACTAGATCTCAGACTACTAAAGATCATATAACTTTCATTTTTAACAAATCAACATAAAAAGTTACTAATAAAGATACTGTTTTCGCAGATGGACAATAATCTTCAACATAAAATGTTTCCATGATAACCTATGTAAATGTTCCCTTTTCCCTGACCAAAAAAATAATGTAACTAAAATATCCGTGTTACATTAATTATCATACTGATTTCCAAGTTCTGAATGATTCAAGATAGTAATACAAAAAAGAAATGCCTTTGCTAAATATTTTCCTACTATATTCTTTCAAAATTCTAACAGTTAATCAATTTGATAAGTTTCAATAGCTGCGTACCGTATTTCCCAAATTTATAGCTGAGACAGGATTACAAAAACATCTAGAAAATGAAAAGTTTCAAAATGGTACAAAAATTATCTTTCAAGAGATTATCACAGATGTCACAAAGAAGTCAATTAAGGATTTTAGAAATGACAACACAATTCACCAAAATACTAACATATTGTAAAATGTGTGTATTTCCTCTAAAATATGTAAAACCTCTCTAAAACAGACTTAGATAAATTATTTAAAATCACTATTATGAAACACGAAGAGGATATTTTATAAAACAAGCCCCCCACCTTTAAGAGAGCCACAAATTATGACTCAAGAAACATGGTTTCAAATGTGGCCTCAATTCAATTTTCTTAAGTATGAAATCATAGTATCTGCTTAAGTTCCGTAAAGAATAATTTTACATAGTAAAATTCCAATACTTGGAAGTTATACAAGACAAAATTGTGCAAAATGGTTTTATTTTTGTAGGTTTTCATTGTGTGTGGAATGTTAAGATCATAAATATTAAGCTATTCATAGTAAAATCCACTATTCACAGAGCTGGTGTTGGTGTTGGTGTTTCCAGGCTCTAATATAGCAGACAATATTTGTTGCAATAATTTTAAGTAAAAATCTCTCTGAATTATTTCTGACTTCAAATATCTATTTTATCACCAAATCCTACTGTCCTCTTACCATTTCTCCCAAATGTGCACCTTCCTTTTCACTCCTTCAGCTATATCCTTATTCCTGATCCTAGACTTCCCTAAACTACTGTACTTCATTTTCATGAGATAGTTTGACAATCTATTGTCTTTAATTCCACTGCCAAAGTCATCTTCTCTCATTGACATTCTGCTTGTGCCACCTACCTAGGCATTCCAGGGCCTTTGCATTACATTTTTATTCTGCTCAAGAGCCTCAACCTCAGCAACATATTCATTTATAAGGCAGCCACTGAACTGACTTTCAACTCCCCTTAAAAAAGTCAGTTTCTTCTTACCACTGATAAACATAACAAATTCTCTCTTAAGTAATCACATTTGCTCCTAATCAATCCGAGTAACGAATACCTTTTACATTTAGCTTTCAATCACACAAGTAATTTACTTAGACAATTTTAGCACGGTAATTACATCCAATGTTTATTTGTTTGCATATCAATGTCATCCCTATTGGAGTGCAGAGACACAGATAAGGGCTGCACCTTTCAAAGCATTCTGTACAACAGCTATCTACTATGTCACTTGACTCAGGTAAGCTGATTCACTAAATAAAACTATCAGAGAAAGCTTAAATAAACAATAAAAAAAGTTTTTTAAAAAGATCTTTATGGTTTAACTTGAAAACATTTATGACCTTTCATTTCCGTGGACAGTTGACACACTTTGGTTTCTATTAAGCTTTACTCTCACTACTCTATTAATTTTAAATTCTAAAGTGAGAGTTGAGGGCTGATATACGGTATACAATTTTACACCCCGCAAAAAGACTCTAAATATCAGCAATGTCAACGCCAAGATTGCTGAGTTACAACTGAATCTTCACACAAAGCAAGAGCTTCAGCACCAAAAGAGGCGAACAGCGCATCTTCTAACAGTGAGGGTGAGGGGTGGTTTCCCTTCCCCTGCAATAGATTCAGACTAGTTTCACTATCGCGGGGGCTTTCAATTAGGAAAATTCAATAAATTACTATTAACATCTGGAAACAATATCAGAGAAAGACGACCCAGTTAGTTAAAAGGGAACAAGGGGTACCATGAGTATCTTCTTCATAAAACTCAGCAGCCAAATTAAGCTTTGCATTATTTATCTTATCAACAGAGATTTTTCTCTGCCTAATAATAATAACAAAGCAAGTCTCATTCAATTTAGTCCCTTCTCGAGCTCTGTCTCAATCTGTCAGAATTTGACAAGGGGAAAAAAAAAAGGTGTGTGTGTGTGTGTGTGTGTGGTGGGGCGGGGGGAAGCAAAGGGGGGAGAACACGAGGATTCCCGTCTACATCGCTTCTTTTTCCAAAATCAGTAAGTCTTGGATTTCCTTCCCTCCGAACTAAGCTCTCAGATTCCAAATATAGTTCTTTAACCCCCACCTCGCCACTCAATTACATAGAAACCTTACCAACTATAGAACCACAGCAGAAACCCCTACAAATCGGTTTGCTATTCATCTCAGAAGTCATGCCCTGCAGCAACTGCCTGTGGCCGATCTGAGGGATATTACCCAAATACAACGCAACGGAATCAGACATGCAGAGCACACACGGCGTCCGCGAGGGAGGGAAACGCGACCCGGGAAAAGTGCGCTCCTCCCAAGCCTCGGGAGGGTGGGGGGGTCCCACAAGGGAGGGGGGCAGAAGAGCCCGAGTAGGGGAATCCTTCCCTCTTAAGTAGAAAGGCTGGACCCCCAGTCGCAGGCTACAGCCTGTCCTCTAAGGAAACGAAGAGGCGGGCAGAGGGCCCTCCACTTGGGAAGGCAGAATGCAAACACTTTCCGAGGTCCGGGTGCAAGCCGATCCCCACCTCCCGGGGTGGGGAACGAAGGGTGTCCCATGGGTAGCAAAGGGGATTCCCGGCTCGCGAGGGGCAGCCTGAGCCCGAGCAGAGTTTCGCCTAAAGAACACCCATGTCGTCTGTGGCCGGTGCCCCGCGAAAGCACTGCTAGAGCAGCGCGGGGCCGCCCAAGTAGGGGGAAGGGAAAAGAGGGAGGGGGTGGAAAAGGGATTTCCCCCCTCTCTGGGACAAGCAGTAGCCGAGGGTGCGCGCGGGCCGGCAGAGAGCGGCATGCTTCAGACTGCGGAGCCGGGATCCCGTCGCCTGCCAGGAGCCCCGCAGCGCCCGCCGCACCGGCCCCTCGGTCCCCAGGGGCCCAGGGCTTCGGCTGCGAAGGCACTGGGGCCTGACATCCACGGGATCGGCCCCAGCTCCCGGGGGACCCCGCGGGAACACCCCAACCTCCCAGCACCTCTCAGCGGTTGTAAAAACGTCCGCCCCCCCACCCGTCCCCTTCCTCTGCCTTCCCTTCTCCCGAGGCCGCAGAGAAGGGTCATCACAGGCAAGAAGCCTGAGGCAAGCCGGCGACAGCGGCCGCGGCGGTCCTGGACCTCCTCCCCCGGTTACCTGTGAGGACTCCAACCCGGATTTGGTGGTCGTGGTTAGTGAGGATCATTCCCTCGGTCGCCATGTTTCCCAGCGCAGTCACCGCACTGACAGGAGCCGGGAGAAGCCAGAGCCCGGAGCGCGCGGACCGGGAGCGCGCTCGCTTTGGAGAGCGCGAGAGCGAGAGCGCCCGGGGAGCGCGAGCCGAGCAGGGAAGGAGGGGGAGGCGGCCGAGTGCGCCGCGGCCTGCGCGAGTGAGAGGCCGGGCCCCGAGCGCGCGAGTCCGCGGGGGGATGGGGGGGCGGAGTCAGGGCGCGGGACCCCGACTTCGGGTCGCAGGCGAAGAGCTGCGGGGCGGGGGGAACGCGGTGGCTGCCCAGGGAGACCGCGCGGAGGCGTAGGAGCGAGGCGGCGGAGACTCGTGCCGCCCTGCGGAGCGCGAGACCCAGCGCGGCTAGTCGGCTGGAGACTGAGGGGAAAGGAGAGCACAAGCTCCCGAGATTGCGGGGGTGGACTCGGGCCAGGGGCGGAGCTACACCGCGAATCGTGGAACTCGTGGAGAGTGAAGGGAGGAGTGAGCGCTCGGTTGCGAAATGCTGGGAGCGGGAAGCAGCTGGCCCAGCCCAAGCTGGACCGGGGAACGCTCCTGGGCGCGCGAGTAGCGCCGGATTGGCTAGGAGAACGCGGAGCGAGTGCGCGCGAGACACGAACGCAGGTTCCGCCGAGCCCCAGACAGAAGCAATCCCCTGCCGAGCCCGGCTCCTGGTCGTTTGTCAGCCGCTCCAGCCGGCTCCTGTGGCTACGGAGCCCGCTCTCCCGAAGGAGAAGAGAAAGGGCTCCAGGGAGCCTGGAGGTGCCTTAGAAACCTGCGTGAGTGGCACAACCCCCAGTTACTGTGACAGTCCGCGGTGAGCGAGGGAGGAGGTATCCTATCCTGCCTCCTCTTCCCGCTTGCTTTTTTAGTCGACTCGACCTGCCGGAGGATTTCCCAGCTCCAGGGCTGTCTACCTACAGGAGGATCCTCACTACCGAAGCTTAGGAGCCTGTGGCAGAAATAACAGGCTTCTGCTCCCCACGCTGTCCCGTGGTTTTGTGGCATCAGGCTTCTTCGCTAGAGGCTCTGCTTTTAGTTGAAAAACACCAATCTTAGACAATGAGATTAGAGAATGTTTTTCCCACCTGAGCTACAATCGCAAAACGGAAATAGAACCCTGGTGGTGGCAATTTTCATTTCAGTATTTGTGGGATGTGAAATTACCATGAAAATAGCTTTTGTTGACACTTATCTTCATGTGTCTTTCATGAAGTGTTATTAATCACCTGTGGCTATTTCACATCGGTTTCTTAGTTCTTTCTAGCCCTTTCAACTTCTGAATAAAACATGTACACCCATGTATGTATAATTTTTCTTCTCAACTATAATAAAACTGGGAAGCATAAAAAATGAAATATGTCCCCCCAAAAGTATAATTATCATTTGTACACAATGAACATCTCAATTTGATGGTTATATGAGTTTTATTATGCCAACTAGAACGTGGACTAATCTTTAACTGAAGATTCATATTGTTACGTATTTCACTTTACATAATGGGAGTACATAAGAGATGGTGGGTGGAATTGAGGTAGAATAAAATTAATTAGCAAAATTACTTTTGAGTATGTATTGCTAGTATTTTTGACAGGATTTTAAAATGAAGCCATATCATGATCCCACTTCCTATAATAATCTATCACCATAGGAGCTTGTGGATTCTGAACCAGTTTAAATGAGAGGTATATATGGGAAGTATGTTTACTTTATTTCAAACAAAGATAAGCAAATAGTTGGTTACTTTACCTTTCTATCTTTATTCCCTCTAACGCCCCATAGTCTGAAATGTTTTTAAAATGTCTTGTATTTTTAGAGAAATTCTAAAATTTAGAATAGATTCTGCAACCCTAAATAAATTGGGACCCACTATAGATTCTGCAACCTTAAATAAATTGGGGCCTTTTTCAATATCCTTTAAATAAATTGGTAGATAAGCACCTTTGCAATTTAGAGTATAGATTCTGCAACCTTAAATAAATTGGGGCCTTTTTCAATATCCTTTAAATAAATTGGTAGATAAGCACCTTTGCAATTTAGAGTACTCTGTTATTATTCATGGAAAGAAACTGGCAATTTTGTTTCACAAATAACAGAAAACAAGAGACTTTCTCTATAAAAGCGTTGATGATGAAATTCATTAAAATTCAATTGGGAAGGGTAAAAATGAATTAAGCCTTTTAAAGTATATGGAAGTTTGTTTGTTAAAACTACTAAAATTGTTGAAAAGTAATGTTAGAATAAAACTGGACAATTAAAATAGATGCTTGTCTTTCAACAATTTTCCTCAAGTGTATTCATCTGTGCTGAATTTAGGAATCTGTAAAAAAAAAATTATGCACACAACAAAATTTACACAGGAAAAGTCCAGCGACTTTACTGTCTAATGTGATTTTTTTCTTTTACTGCTGGTTATTGAATGAATATTGGGTATGCACATGCTTCTTAACTCCATGTGACATTTCCTCAGAATTCATCATGGAATCAAGTTTACAGCAAAGAAGGCTTTCTGGAAAGTAGAAAGAGAGTAAGTGTTAGTCACTCAGTCGTGCCCGACTCTTTGCGACCCCATGGACTGCAGCCCACCAGGCTCCTCTGTCCATGAGATTTTCCAGGCAAGGATACTGGAGTGGGGTGCCATTTCCTTCTCCAGGGGATCTTCCCAACCCAGGGATCAAACCCGGGTCTCCTGCACTGCAGGCAGATTCTTTACTGAGTGAGCTACCTTGATAAGTGTCTCAGGAACATATAGAGGCAGGGGGTGGGAGAGGAGAGAAAGTAAAAAAGTTAAAGGTTTGTACCTAAAGAATTAGAAATGCCCATGGATTTATTCTCTCCATTACTGATATTTTAATAATGAAAATTAAGAGTTTACAATGAGAAGTAACATAAAAGATGGGTAAATATTTGGCTGTCATAATGATTTTCATTATAAAAGTTATGAAAGTTTATCAGTAAAAATGAATTACTAAATGAAGAAAAGTTGAGTTTTTCTAGTAATGGTGTATTTACATTTAGCCCTCCTAGGACTTTAGTTTTCCTCTGATTTGTCACACTTTCAATGTAATAAGGCAAAAATTTACTGGGTTTTCTAGGGTTAGACTCTCCTCATTAGCACTAGATGTAAACAGGAACAAATTTGGTAATGGATTATTTTTCTGCTAAGTCTTATTCTACTCTTGCCTCCTTCCTGATTGTCTAATAGCCACAAATGAGTGGATTACAAATGGGTGCAAGCAACATTTTGAATATACTTAATTCTACTGCTTTGTTCACTTTAAAATGATTAAAGTGGTAAATTTTGTTATGTGTTTTTAGCACAATTTTTTAAAAAAGCATGAATGTAAGGTGAAACGCTGGTTGATTTTAACATAGTATTTTCCTCAAAGGAAGTGTGATGGAGTTCAATTGAATTTTTGACTGACTGAATTAGGCAATGTATTAGTTCCTAGGGCTACCATAACTAAGTACCACAAACCCAGTGCCTTAAAACAACGGAAATTTGTTCTCTTGTGGTTCTGGAGGCCAGAAATATAAAGTCAAGGTGTTGGCAAAGCCATGCTCCCTCTAAAGGCTCTAGAGAGTTCTTCCCTTGCCTCTTTCTAGCTTTCGGTGGTTACCTACAATCCTCGGCATTCCTTGGCTTATAGTTGCATCAGCCAGTCTTTGCCTTTGTCTTTGCATGGCCTTCTTCCCTATGTGTATTTTTATTTGCCCATCATAAGGATACCACTCATTGGATTTAGGACCCATATTAATCCAGTATGACCTCATTTTAACTAATTACAACTCCAAAAACCCTATTTCCACACAGGTCACATTCCAAGGTTCTGTATGGATGTGAAATTTGAGGGGACACTTTAGTCTAGTACAGGCAGTGGTAAATGAAATTACTGTGTAATCCTACAAATCAGAAATTCAGCCTATTAGAAAAGAACATTCCAAAATTTCTTTCAAAGCTTAGACTTAGAAATTAGACACATTTTTAGAGAAAATACAGCTGTATAGAATAGAGAATAATGGGGAAATTTTTAATATTTGACCTAAGTAGCTTAATGCTTTTTCCCCAGAAGTAGTTTTCTAAATTAGGAATTTCTAAAGTCTAGTGAAAAATGTATTCAGTCCTATGTTGGCACAGTGGTAAAGAATCCACCTGCCAATGCAGAAGATGCTGTTTTGATCCATAGGTCAGGAATATCCCCTGGAGTAAGAAATGGAAGCCTGCTCCAGCATTCTTGCCTGGAAAATTCCATGGACAGAGAAGCCTGGTGGCCTACAGTCCATAGGGATATAAAGAGCTGGATACGACTGAGGACACACACACACTAATGAAACTGACATTTTGATTTCACTTCTGGTGCCCTGATTATCTTTTAGTGAAGTGAAGCTGAGAAATCTCAGTTTCTCTTGGAGTTTGATGACACTTATTTGGGAACAACTAGGACAGTGTTTTCCAATGTCTGCCATGTTTATTAAAATAAATTGGAACCTTTCATTCCTTGGGCTTCATATTATACTTCTGCTGCCCAGATGAATAATTTTGTGCCACAGTCCTTTGTACTTTTCCCCCACCCTATTCTCTTCCTCTGAGGTCCCTAACTGGGAATTCAAATGTCTGAGAATGTTTTTGCTTGCAAGTGACTGACTGTAGTTTAAGCTAAAAAGCATTGGCTCATGTACTTAGAAAGTTCTGACATGCATTGGCTTCTGTAGGTTATAATTTAGATCAGCAGTTGTTGAGAATTCAAGGGACACCTGGAGATTCCAAGACTTTTTCAGAAGGTCTACAAAGTCAAAAGTATTTTCATACTAGCAGTAAGCCATTATGTGTCTTTCCCCTCTTTCTTTCTCACTAGATGCAGTAGAATTTTCCAGAGGTTACATGATGTGTAGTGACATCATCACTCTGATAGATAATGAACTCTGTCTGTATATTCACATATGTTAAAATTTTAAATATCAATAGGTATAACCTACTTAAACAGAAGTTCTTTGGAGTCCTCAATAATATTTAAGAGTGTAAAGGGGTCCTGAGGTCAAAGTCTTAGAAATCACAGGTTAAGGTCATGGCTCCATCCCAAAACACTAAGGCAAAGGGAATAGCATCTTCTGATTAGTTAGGCCTCAGTAATGTACTCACCCAGAGGATCAGCATCAGTTGAACCGCTACCAAAAGGACTAAGATCAAGGGAGGATGGCTCTGGAAACCATACATTAGGTTAGTGCCTTGATAGGTTAGTCAGAAAGGACTTAAAACTAAGATATCAGCTGAGAATTAAAATTATTTCTGGTGATAAAAACTTCAAAAGTTCTGTACTTCCATTTAAGTATCTGAATTAGCAGAACTGTTGAGAAAATAAATGCATAACCACACACCTACAAAACCTCTTGTTCTCTATCATTATTATAGATTTTAATCTTTAATGAGGACTCTAATTTATACCTTTGATACAACCCACAATTTTTCATGTTAATATTCAGAAGATAGAGAAGCTCTTTCCTGTGTGTCCTGCCAATTTACAAATATACAGGGTCACTACTTATTTACATGGCTGCTTACCTGATAAAAGGAGGAAACCAGAAAGACGTTTTTATTTCTAAAGAAAGCACTGGTTTTTCTCCCTCAATTCAAAGAAAGTGTAGATGAAAGGGGAGGAGGACAGTATTTGCTAGAAAAGGAAGGAATTATTAGATATGGGAATGGAGAATGGGATTTGTTAAATGGAAAAGTAACATTAAGTGTCCAGAAACTATTTGATTTCATAGAAGGGCTCTATCTACAAGGCTTTCAGGTTTTAGGATCTGGTATACACAAGGACACATTTCACATGCTCAAAATCCTGTAAGATAGGCTTCAGAAGTACATGAACCAAGAAATCCCACATGTACAAGGTGGATTTAGAAAATGCAGAGGAACCAGAGATCAAATTGCCAACATCCCTTGGATCATAGAGAAACCAAGGGAATCCCAGAAAAAATATCTACTTCAGTTTCATTGACTATGCTAAAGACTTTGACTGTGTGGATCACAACAAACTGTGGAAAATTCTTAAAAAGATAGGAATACCAAACCACCTTATTTCCTGAGAAACCTGAAGGCAGGTCAAGAAGCAACAGTTAGAACTGGACATGTAGCAACGGACTGGTTCAAAATTGGGAAGGGAGCATGTCGAGGCTGTATACTGTCACCTTGCTTACTTAACTTTTATGCAGAATACATCATGCAAAATGCCAGGCTGGATGAAGCACAAGCTGGAATCAAGATTGCCAGGGAAAATATCAACAACCTCAGATATGCAGATGATACCACTGTAATGGCAGAAGGTGAAGAAGAATTAAAGAACCTCTCAATGAAGGTGAAAGAGGAGAATGAAAAAGCTGGCTTAAAACTCAGCATTCCAAAAAGTGAATCATGGCAAATAGGTGGGAAAAAAGTGGAAACACTGGCAGATTTTCTCTTCTTGGGCTTCAGAATCACTGTGGATGATGACTGTAGCCATGAAATTAAAACACGCTTGCTCCTTGAAAGAAAAGTTGTAACAAACCTAGACAGCATATTACAAAGCAGTCACAACTTTGCCAACAAAGATATGTAGAGTCAAAGCTATGGTTTTTCCAGTAGTCATGTATGGATGTGAGAGTTGAACCATAAAGAAGGCTGAGTGCCGAAGAATTGATGCTTTCAAACTGTGGTGCTGGAGAAGACTCTTGAGAGTCCCTTGGGAAGCAAGGAGATCAAACCAATCAATCCAAAAGGAAATCAGTCCTGAATATTCATTAGAAGGACTAGTGCTGAAGCTGAAGCTCCAATTCTTTGGTCACCTGATGTGAAGGGTCAACTCTTTGGAAAAGACCCTGATGCTGGGAAAGATTGAGGGCAGGAAGAGAAGGAGGTGACAGAGAATGAGAAGGTTGGATGGCATCACTCATTCAATGGACATGAGTTTGAGCAAACTCGGAGACAGTGCAGGACAGGGAAGATTGGCATGCTGCAGTCCATGGGGTAGCAAAGACTCAGACATGACTTAGTGACTGAACAACAATAATACATAAGTAAAGAAAAAGTAGTCCCAAAGCCAACCACCAACACGGATTGAGTTAAACTGAGCTTTAAAAAAAAAAAAAATCAAATTTATCATGAATTTCTTAAATTAGTATTAATTGGTTTCAATGTAATCAGAGCCCAACTGCCCTAGGAAAATAGTTTTGTCTCTATAAAGCAACAAAAAAAATAATTTTGTTAACCTAAGAAGCCTCATTTTCTCCCAAGCTAATAATTGGAGTAATAATTGGAGGAAATATGGTTGATAGGAATGTTTGTACAGTATTTTAGCTTAAAATGAACCTTAAGTAGAATTTGAAATGTTAGCAAGCATAAATGAATTGGTGGAGGAAGCAGAAATGATGGATTTTTCAGTTGTCCTGAAAAACCTCATTTTACCATGTAATAATTACATTTCATATTTATCTGCCTGTGTATCTCCTGCTGTGGGATTGATTGGGTGCAGAGCAAGTATTGCTTTTCAACACAGAATCTTGTTTTCTTCCCATTTCCTAATATCTGATGACTAAATACAGAACATATGAAGCAGTAGGGACTTGGAATTGCTAGCAATGCAGGCTCCTCCCAAGGTATCAGTGGGGCTGTTAGAAATTTGCCTTGGCTTGTAACAGCTTGCAGAAGCCTCTGTTTATAAAAGGGGACACCACCCACGTGGCCAGAGTTCACACAAACAATGCTAAAACTGAATTTTTCTGCCTAGATTGAACAGTGTATGGTGAAATCTTGCATACTATCACTTACCCTCTTTGGTGACTGCAATTCTGGACTAAAGATGAAAATTGCAGACTGTTGCCAACCTTATTTCATTTAGGAAAGAAGTGTGACAAACATTACTAATCACTTTGTGGTCATTGCAAAAAGGCAAATTTTGAGGGTGAAATGTTAGCAAATATTCTTTGAATAGCTAGACTGTCAAGGTAGAAGAAATGAGATAAGCCACAAAAATAGTACTACCCAAGATTATGGTTATTAAACATTTTGCTGATGGGGATAGAGTTTTCCTCGGCTGAACTTAAAATGGAAACATATCTCCTAAGTACAGTCAAGAGTATTAGAGGCTTTATTCTCCAAAAAGTATAACTGGAATATTATAAATAAGTGTCAATGTTTCAGTGCCATCAATATTTTCTGATTACTAATTCAGTTTCCCTAACAATTTGATTCTGAGGTGGGAATGCCCTAAATACAGGTATATTTCAACCATATTGGGAGGTATAGCCCTCTCTGTGATTTAAACTAGTGAAAGTCGCTCAGTTTTGTCAGACTCTTTGTGACCCCATGGACTGTAGCCTACTATAGTACTCCAGGCTCCTCTGTCCATTGATTCCAGGCAAGAATACTTGAGTGGGTAGCCATTCCCTTCTCCAGGGGATCTTCCCAACTCAGGGATCAAACCTGGGTCTCCTGCATTACAAGCAGATTCTTTATCATCTGAGCCACCATGAATGTCCAGTATTGGATTTATTAGTGTTTTTCTTGGGATGTTGGGTATCTTGAATGAGTTTTTGATCTGTTGCATAAGTTGACCAAATAAATTTGTACCCACAAAGCTGAGATCCATATTTTGAACTTATCAAAATGCAGTTACCTAGGCATAGCCAGCCAATCTAATTGATAACACTGCACTGCCATACAAGTGAAAGTCAAAATCCAATGTGAAGTCTTGAAGATAGTAGAAAAAAAGGCTATAACGTTTCAGTTTTGAGTTTTGAAGAAACTGAAAGATTTGGAGCGTTTGAGGTAAAAGTGATAAGCCTAATAATAATGAACATACAATTTCAGTATTTTAGAGATAGCAAATGGTTCAGTTGTTAAGAAGTTATACATCTCTGTTAGCAAGTGATTTGTTTATTTCATGCTTTGGTTAACAGGAAAAAAAGGTGTGTGGTGGGGAAGGTCATATACTCATCCAGACTCATTTCATGGTAAAAACAAACAGACAAAAAACATGATTTTAAAACATTTGAATGGTGTTCTTTTAATTCAACTTTTAAAATGGGAATCTAAGACCTTGAGATTAAATGACTTATCAAAGGTACTCAGTGGTTCAATTGGATTTTATATTCATGATTTTCGTTCTTATTGCTCTGTGTAACCCAATTGGCTTGGAAAATCTTTCAGGACTGCTAAAGTACAGAGGGTCCAAATGAGAAGGTGAAGTCGCTCAGTCGTGTCTGACTCTTTGTGACCCCGTGGACTGTAACCTACTAGGCTTCTCCGTCCATGGGATTCTCCAGGCAAGAATACTGGAGTGGATTGCCATTTCCTTCTCCAGGGGATCTTCCCAACCCAGGGATCGAACCCGGGTCTCCCACATTGGAGGCAGATGCTTTAACCGCTGAGCCACCAGGAGAGAGGTGGCTTTCTTGAAACAAAATGTAGATTATATACTCAGCTAACTCAGTTGACAGAAAAAGTGAAAGCTGCTCAGTCGTGTCCAACGCTTTGCAACCCCATGGACTGTAAAGGTGATTTCTTTACCAGCTGAGCCATGAGGAGTACTGGGGTGGGTAGCCTATCCCTTTCTGCAGAGGATCTTCCGGACCCAGGAGTTGAACCAGGGTTTCCTGCATTGCAAGAGGATTCTCCTGGATCGGGAAGATCCCCTGGAGAAGGGAAAAGCTACCCACTTCATTATTCTGGCCTGGAGATTTCCATGGACTATATAGTCCATGGGGTTGCAAAGAGTCAGACAGAACTGAGTGACTTTCACTTTCAGTTGATAGAACTGAAGAGCCTCTTATTTTTGTGGTCAAGAGAGGAAAGATATGAGTTAAGTTGGAATGTGAATTGGCAGTAATAATACCAGGCTCTGGTAATTAGCTTAACTGTTAATACCCTCAGTTAACCATGGGCCTTGAACACTCTTTCAACATATCTGAACTTCAGTATCTTCTGAAAAATGATGGGAGATTTATACTTCTTTTATTCTTTGTGACCCTATGCAGTCCCTGGAATTCTCCAGGCCAGAATACTGGAGTAGGTAGCCTTTCTCTTCTCTGGGGAATCTTCCCAATCCAGGTCTCCTGCATTGCAGGTGGATTCTTTACCAGCTGAGCCACAAGAGAAGCCCAAGAGTACCGGAGTGGGTAGCCTATCCCTTCTCCAGCACATCTTCCTGACCCAGGAATGGAACCAGGGTCTCTTGCATTGCAGGTGGAGTCTTTACCAACTGAGTTGTCAGGGAAGCCCATACTTATTTTAGGTTCCATCTAATGCCCAAATTCTATGATTCTGTGAAAAGTTTTCCAGTCTGAAAACAGATTTTTTTTAAATCCACCTTTTCAAGTGACCTTTAAAAATTTAAATTGACCTTGGGAGAGGGAAGACTTTTAGTTGGTTGGCTTACTTTACTCATTATACCATATGAGGATTCCTACAGGTCATGAAGTGTTTTGTAACAAGTCAACTTTCTTCGTACTAACATGAGATAGGAAATTAATGACAATTTAATTAAAGAAAAGATCTGAAGATCTCAGGGACTACAATATGATCTAGTGGTATTATACTGACACACACAGAGTGTCAAGAGACCTGGGACTTTACAGTTAACTTTGTGTGGTCTTTTTGCAATATCTGAGGCTCTATCAAATCCCAGGTACTGTTATGTGATCAAAATGAAAAGATGAAGAAGACAGTCCAGGGCCTCAGAGAGCTCACAATTTAGTTAGGGAAATCAACGGCTAGGTAAACAAATAATTGCAACATAGTTTGGTAAGTGCTATGATAGAGGTAAGACAGCCTGAACCATAATTCTCAAACCTGACTGCACCTTAGAATTTCCTAGGGAGCTTTTAAAAAATGCAGATGCTTTTTGCCCTCCATCTCAGAGATCATAATTTAAATGACCTGGAGAGGGGCTTGGTGAATTGGTGTTTTTAAAAGCTCCCAAGGATCTTCTGAAACACAACTAGGACTGAGAATTACTGGGATAGAACAAGGGTACCAAACTTGACCCTTAGGATCAGTAGGCAGTGGTCAAGCAGACAAGAAGAGAAGACTCTTTCAGGCGGAGGAACAACTTTGTGCAGAGGCATAGAGATAATAGAACTCATGGAGCATCAGGGGAACCGCAACGTATTCTGTATAGCTCAGTGTAGATGTATCAGGGCAGAGGGTTACAGTAGAAGACGAGGCTGGGGATGTAGGTAGAAGGTAGATCATTATGTGGTTTGTGAGGGAGTTTTGAACTTTACACTAATGTCAAGGGGAAATCAGTAGGAAAGTGACATGATCTCATTTCTCTTTTAGAAAAGATAGTTTTAGTGGTGCTGTGGCAGGTTAATTAGAAGGGTTGGAAACCAAGCAAGGAAACCAAATTAGAGGCTCTTGTAATCTAGGTAGGAAAAAGAACCTGAACAAAAACAGTTGTACCAGGAAGGTAGAAGGTATTCAAGGACTAGGTAACTAGGAAGCAGTATCAACAGGGCAAATGGGTAGAAAGGGTGAGAGAGTAAGAGGAGTCTATGGAATATTATTTCTTTAGTTTGTAACTACTTTGGCTCATTTGTCAGTGGAGGTTGTTCTTGTTTAGTCACTAAATCTTGTCCGATTCTTGTCATTAATTCTTGTCCATGGGATTTCTCAGGCAAGAATACTGGAGTGGGCTTTATTTCCTTCTCCAGAAGATCTTGCCGACTCAGGAATCAAACCTGTGTCTTCTGCATCGGCAAGCAGATTCTTTACCCCTGAAGCACCAGAGGAAGCCCTGAGATGTGGAGAGCAGCTTTTCATGGACTTGTTAACAACATACAATGTGGTTTGAATCTAGTCATTTCAAAAATCAAAAGCTATCAAAATAATCAGAGGCTGTTTATTCTAAATGACTAAATTTATGACATGCATAAGGCCAAACATCTAACTAGCATTTCCACCCATTTCGGAGGAGAAAGAGAGTGAAAACAGCACTAAAACAAAGGTTGGAAAGATTTTAATTAACACAGATGGCTGTGCCTAGTCTTTAAAACTATCCAAAGCAAATGGAGTGAAAGCCTTCTAATCCTTCAGCACTTCATCTGGTCTTGACCTCAGAAAAAAGAGCCTCCCTCTTGCGTCATCAAACTGACTTCCTTTAGCTCTTTGTTGTTCTGGGTAGGTGTTTGATCCCAGAATTCTCTAAGACAGGAAAAAACAGAAGAAAAAAAAAGACAGCTAAAACCCCAAGTTTCCTGGTACTCACTTTGCAAATCTCATGCAAATATTAAATTAAAATGTACATTAACAAATACATTCCAAAATTCTATACCTACTTGAATTCTATTCAAGCCTTTAAAATGACTTCAAAAACCAAAGTAATTCTCACCTCATTAGATTCATTTTTGCAGGGAGTTGCTCTGCTCATAGTTGTAGTGTCTATGGTACCTGATGGGGAAGATTAGGAAAATGAGAGCGTTCTTTGAGTAAAAAAAACCTACTTTTACTTTTAGTTGCATTCAGCACAGTATCATATCACTGTAGGACTGACTCTGGTATTGGCGTTGATATGGATTTTTTAATTGATGTTTTAGAAAAAGTAGAAGTGGCAAATCTCTTTTTTTTCTCTTGAAAGCTCATGTCCCACAGGGGAAAAAAAATCAGTTGAGGATTACATCATTGAGGATTACATCAAATAAAAACAATTTTATTTTGAGAACCTAAAAAGGATACTTCCAATACAACTTTTCTCTTTAACTTTTTATTTTGTATTGGGGTATAGTCGATTAACAATGCTGTGGTAATTTCAGATGAACAGTGAAGGGACTCACTCATACATATACCTGTATCCATCTCCTCTTAAATAATGAAATGAAATGAGATGATAATTCTTGTACATATCTGTGTACCCTCTGATAACCCAGATACACATTCCTCAAAAATGGCCAACTGTGGACAGCAGAGAACAAACAAAAGATAAGGGTTGGGGTGGGGATGAGAAAGAGGAGGCGGAAAAAAAGGCCCAGACAGAGAGAAAGGGACACGGGAGACAATGAAAAGGGGGGAATCTGTGGTGAGTCTGTCCTAGGTGAGGGTTGCCAGACTAAAATACAGGATCCCCAGTTAAATGTGAATTTCAATAAACACCAAATAATATTTAGTATAAGTATGTCCCATGCAACACTCGGAACATATTTAAATTAAAAGGTCTTGTTTATCTGCAGTTTACACTTAACTGGGCATCTTCTTTCTATTAGCTAAATATGACAACCCTATTCTAGACAGCCTGTTGTTCTCCTGAGTGTGTAATGCAAAAAAAGTTTACAATCTACTGTCATTCATTGAAGAGATAATAATATTAATAACGGCACAGCTTACATTTTTTTCAACCTTCAAAATTTATGTTTACGAAAGATGACTTCTGTTCTCCCTTGCACTTCTATGGGGTTTTATAAGAAGTGAAAGAATGACCTACTTTAGAAATTAACTTCATGACCTACTAATACCATGAACCTAACGCTGACATTGAAAAGGTTCAAGTTGCAGCAAAGCTTTAAGAAAAAACCTGTATTTGAGAGCAAAGCTATTTATCAAGGACCCAGGTTTGAGGTAGCTGTGGGTTTCTGCCCCTGCCTTTTAGAATTTTAGCTTAACACTACTATTTTCCTTTCGCAGCAGCTGCAGGAGTGTATTTTGGCCATCAGGAAGAGTAATGCTAAAGTGAAGTAAAGGTTAAAGCTGGGGAGAAAGACTTGCTTTCAGAACAGAGGGAGTTATAGAATAAATAAAGTCTCAAGAGTATTCATTTCCCAGGCTTTCATCTGAATTTATAAGAGGAGCAAAATATTCACATGCAACCTTCAGCTTCTTAAAAGAGCTCAAGGAAATGTGAAAAGTTGGGGAGGGAGCTAGGGGGCGGGGTAGGGGAGGAGAGAAAAGCAAGGGTGTCAGAATCAAGTGTTTTATCGCCAGTTCTGTTATGACGGAAGAAAAACGTCTTTTTTGATCACCAGCAGGTGTGCTGGGAAACTCAGCTGAATTTAAAGATGGTTACATGCCTGAGCTCTAACTTAAGATAGGTGACTGCCAAAGGCCAAGAACTGCTTTCTTGACTCGACAGAAACCTGGGCAGGGCTGCCATATACTCTGGGTCAAACTGTCTTTTTACAACCGGTCTGGAAGTAAATCCCTTCAAATGAGACCAAAAGGTAAAACTTCATCCAGGCTACAAAATGCTTTTCTCTTCTGTAAGACTAGGAGATGCAGTATGCTAAGCAGATGAGACTGACAATGCTAATACTGCAACCTGGGCCTCAAGGGAATTTGCAAAGAGGGGTTGCTTGAAGTGTAACAAAGTCAGTATTAACAGAGGATTGTATTTTGCCAACCAAGTCGATCACACCACTGTGACGCAGCCAACCAGCACACAGGACAACTGATGTGGGAGGAGGAATTCTTGGCCAGGAGCAGTGGGGGAAAATAAAACCCTCCCTCTGCTTGGAAATGCTTGTAACAGAAGGGCCTGTTCCCTGATTTGCTGGAAGGTGTGTCCAAAATTACATTCCATCCATTCTTTACCACAGGTTTGTAACATTCAATTCTTTTGAAACAGGAGGAAAAGGAATATTATCCAGGAACACTTTTAAGTACTTTAACTTCAAGAAAATCACCATCTTGTGCAACTGCCTGATTTTTTAAATTCCTTGTCCTAATCACCTGATGTATCTGTGGTAGAAAAGAAAAACAGAGTTAGACAGCGATTGTGGAGGAAGTGGACAGTGGCCATTTTTGGAATGGAGGCTCCGGTAGTTTACGGAGTGGAATGATAGTTACGGATGTTGCAGCAGAATACTGAATTTAATATGGTGTAATCAAGGCTGCCAGTAATACACCCCAGGGTCATGAAGCATGGTGGGAAACACTAACAGATTTTTAAATGTTTTCATTTCATATTTAGAGGTAGTACATTTTGTCTAAGGGCCATAGAAGACCAATGGCTCCCTAAAGTTTCCTGAATTACCACCGTTTACGGGCTAGAGAAGGCAATGGCACCTCACTCCAGTACTCTTGCCTGGAAAATCCCATGGACGGAGGAGCCTGGTAGGCTGCAGTCCATGAAGTCGCTAAGAGTCGGACACGACTGAGTGACTTCACTTTGACTTTTCACTTTCATGCACTGGAAAAGGAAATGGCAACCCACTCCAGTGTTCTCGCCTGGAGAATCCCAGGGACGGGGGAGCCTGGTGGGCTGCCGTCTACGGGGTCGCACAGAGTCGGACACGACTGAAGCGACTTAGCAGCAGCAGCAGCATGGGCTAGAGGCCTGGATGTGATTGGTGCCACCTACTGGGATAAATGTAGAATTACAAATCTGTCAACCTCTTGAAACTAGCATTTCTGTTGTTACTGAAAAAAGGAATGTTGTGGGTATGATTCTTTATTGGGAGGATTACACATCAAACAGGTGATTGGCCTGGATTCAAATCATAGACTTTAGAGCTGGAAGAGTCATAAGAAATCATATACTGGAACACTGTCAATTACAGAATATTTTAGGAAGTGAGATTTGGATATGGAGTCAGAAACCTGGCTTCTCTGAACCAGCTTCTTGTTCTATAATGCCTACCTCAAAGAGTCATTGTGAGGATTACACAAGCTGTATGTTTTCAACTTGCTCTGTACTGTGTTATGGTTGTTTTAGATAAAGAAAAACACTGAAACAAAATGACTGGTCCAGGTCATCTCACTGGTTAGCCTAAGAGTAAGGCCTGTAAGTCATGTATCTGAATTCAAATCCAGTGCTTTTACCCATTAAATTACTATTTCCCCAAATCTGATGATGAGATGATTTTATGAGGCAACTGCAATAAATTTAGGAGGTGCTGGAACACATTAAATACTATAAATCATAGTGAGATAACTACCCCCTTTTCGATTCTTTCAAAGTTGAAACCCTGATGGCATCAAGAAGAAAAGTTTCAATTTGGTGGTTTTCTTTAAAACTGTTTACATCTTGCTAATCTCACCTGCTGCTGCTGCTGCTGCTGCTAAATTGCTTCAGTCTTGTCCGACTCTGTGTGACCCCATAGATGACAGCCCACCAGGCTCCCCCCGTCCCTGGGATTCTCCAGGCAAGAACACTGGAGTGGGTTGCCATTTCCTTCTCCAATGCAGGAAAGTGAAAAGTGAAAGTGAAGTCACTGAGTCATGTCCAATTCTCAGCGACCCCTTGGACTGCAGCCCACCAGGCTCCTCTGTCCATGGGATTTTCCAGGCAAGAGTACTGGAGTGGGGTGCCATTGCCTTCTCCGTCCAACTCCTAGCGACCCCATAGATTGCAGCCCAACAGGCTCCTCCATCCATGGGATTTTCCAGGCAAGAGTACTGGAGTGGGTTGCCATTGCCTTCTCCAATCTCACTTTCTAATAAAGATAAAAGAGACCTTAGGCTTTGTTATCTTGTTAGAATACTAACATTTTATTTTCTGTATACTTATGATGTTTGGGCTTCCCTGGTGGCTCAGACAGTAAAGCATCTGCCTGCAGTGCAGGCGACCTGGGTTTGATCCCTGGGTTGAGAAGATCCCCTGGAGAAGGAAATGGCAACCCACTCCAGTACTCTTGCCTGCAAAATTCCATGGACGGAGGAGCCTCATAGGCTACAGTCCAGGGGGTCGCAAAGAGTCAGACACGACTGAGCAATTTCACTTTCACTTATGATGTTTACTTATTATAGAAAACTATAGGCTTTTTTCATGTAAAACAGCGATACGATTTTATTTTCAAGGAAGGTATTTAAGAAATTGAAGTCAATGTAAACAGAAAAATACTGAATAAACAATACAAATACTGAATAAACAATACAAAATAGTTCGTGACACAGAAGTTGGGAAACACTGAGCACCCACCAAGCCACCTCCCTGTCGTGTCACTGTTGAATCGTGGTGATGGTGGCTTAGTTCCTAAGTTGTGTCTGACTTTTGCGACCCTATGGATTCTAGTCTGCCAGGCTCCTCTTACCATGGGCTTTCCCAGGTAAGAATACCCTGAGTGGGTTGCCATTTCCTTCTCTAGGTTGGTAATCATATCTTAATATAATTACTTAAAAAATCCCTCACTGAAGAAAATCAGTATTTCTTTTGTTTTCTTTTCATTAATTAAATACTAGGCTATAAATAGATCAATATAACCAAAATTTAGGACTTAGATTTCAGATCCACTTGGTCTCAGAAGAATTCAAAGATTTTGTAGGCGTGTGTTTTCGAAAATAAAACTGGCCTGCAATCGGTATCCAATGCATGTGCAATCCATAAATCAATAACACACAAGAAATGGGTAACACATACCTGGGGCTACATGCACTTGTGGTAATTGAACAGTTTAGTGCCCTATCACTTAGTACACCAGAAGCTTAAGAGGAGAGAAGAGAAAAGGAGATGTTGATCTCTGGGCTGTTCTAGTTCAGAGTTCAAAGATTCAGGGTTCTGAAAGCAAGGGGAAAAAAAAATCTTCTGAAGTGATCATGTTGAATGGAACCCTTCACTATTTATTGACTATTGACTTGATCTGAATCCAGAATGAAAGGATTTTTGGCTCCTTGCTCTATGGATCCCTTGAGATGACTTTCAGCTAATTTTAAACGAAATAAGACATGGATCTCTCACCCTAGTCACCCTCCCCTCCTCTATCTTTTTAATTCACATTTTAATGACTTTATACTGCTTCTGGTTGTATTCCAGATTCTTTTTGGAGAGGAAAATCTCAAGCTTTCTGCTTTCCAATTCTTATCAAAACAAAAGTTAAAAGAAAAATATGGATGGAACATGGGCTGAAGGACAGGTAGACTCCTCCAGTCTCTACATTTTCTAACTTTTAAAATATGGATCAATTCAGCTCAACAGAGTGCTATGGACATGGACCAAATCCTCGTGAGCTGATCCATCACTTACACAAAAATTCAAATCAATAATCTCTTATCACACTGTGCCAAGGAGTAGATGAGAACCAGTCTTAGAAATTGAGATTCTGAATCTACCTTAGAAATATTGTTGAGGACACTAGCTAATGTGACACACATTAGAGTGTCCTCTCCCTGTGATGAGGCTTGGAGGAGAAGCTTCTCTCATTTCAGTAGAAGTAAAAGCTAGATTTTTTCTGAGGGGTTGGTTTACTTTTATTTTGTGGATACCGTAAATCCATGTTTCCTTTTCTGGGAAGTTCAGAATCAGGTTTGAAGCCTACCTGTACCAACTGTGTATTTCATTACACATTTTCATGTATTCACCTGGCTTCAACTTATTTTTACTTTGCCTTGATTTAGTTGTTTATTTAATCTTTGTGCTATAAATGACTTTATAACCTATTCAAGTCACTGGGGAATAAGATTGATAAGAAATTAGAGACATACACATTAATACTGTTAAAACATTGGCATCCCTTAGCCATGATTTTTTTATTGCATGTCTCTTTTTAAAAAATCACACAGATTCATAGATCCATGAAAATTTAAGTGTTCTTGCTTCCTGCCCCTCAGAGACCATTCCTTCATTTTTTTTGAAAGATTTTTTTTAATGTGGACCATTTAAAAAGTCTTTATTGAATTTGTTACAACACTGCTTCTGTTTTATGTTTTGGGATTTAACCAAAATCCTTGTGGCCAAATCCTTGGCTTCCCCATCAGGGATTGAATCTGCACAGCCTGCATCAGGACAGCAAAGTCTAAACCTGTGGGCTTTCTGGGAAGTCCCATTTCTTCATTTTCTTATGGTAACCTATATGATTTCCTCTAACAATGTCATAAATCCTTTGGGGTGGGGAAATGTTGAAACTCCCAGAGGAATATCTGGAGTGGTGAAACTCACAACCATTGTCTGATGTCTCTTTGGTCTTCCATTCTGAAGTAGCAGAGCCTATTCCAGTAAGGTTTGTGTGATTAAACTACTCTAATTACTAGGAAAGGAGAGGCGGTGAGGAAAAAAACTAATTTTTATCAGGTGTCAACTCTATCTTCTACATATGCTAAGCACAATGTATAACTTAATCTTTACAAAGGAAAATTTTATTTCCTCCAGAAGAATCTTTATGTTGATATAAGAGCTTCAGTGTAATAATAATGATGATGATAGTGATAATCTTTATTAAAACACTACTGACTAACTTACTGTGTGCCAGGCATTGTGCTATCATTTTATAAGTAATGGACTCTCCAGTGGAAAACAAAACAAACCTCAAATTATGTACCTATGATATTGTACTTACCTTGGGATCTGGGAAGATTCAAAACTGCTTGCTTTGGCTCAAAATTCTGCTGTATGTACAGTGATAACTTCAGATCATTGGCCTTCTGGTAGTTCTTCAAGGCTTTGATTCTCAGCTCAATCACTTTGCCATTAAAGTCATTCTACAAGAGAACATTTTTCAAGACTACTCATATAGAATTGTTCTCTAAATCCACTACTAGCTGCATCCTTTTTACTCATAAGTCTTAAAATGACCCTATCACGCTCAGTCTGTAAAAATGGGGAGAAAGTATTTGTGATTCTTTTCCCATTTCAAATATAACAAAATCAAGATCATAGGCGAAAAGTGCTATACCCAGGGTGTAGCTGGAGGTAGATCTCTCCAACCATCTTCCCACAAAATATTTCTTTTAGCATGACAGCTGGTAATCCAGATGAGGGGATCAGGTTTAACATTAAGTAACTAAAAGCTTCTATATTGCATAGATGGAACTGTACCCCATGTCCAGCCTTGGAAGACTTTGTACCTGAATGATGTTGGCTTGTTCCTGATACCTGACCCATTCCATTTTCCTCTGTTTCTTTTCCTGGTGGGAGAAAGAGCCTCTGGTGACAAAGTAAATTGAGATCAGAAATCAGTTCTCTCAGTATGCTGCAAAGACTTTATAGAAAAATTATGGTGTCATAGATTCACCAATATATTGGTTTCAAGTGCATTAGTCCTCTTAATTGGCCCCACCTGTACAACCTACTCTCCAAAAGCTGAAAGCTAAATAGGATTATTTTCTATCAATGAATGGTGGCGAGAAGCATGATATCTCTAAATATACATTCAAAAACAAACTAACAAGTATTTTGACATCACATAGCTATTTCAAATTTGTCATTATTGGCATAGCTTTTCCCACTTTGCCTTGACTATCATAATTTACAAGAAACTTGCAATGTCACTCTGACTCAAATGTAGCATCCCAAGAGAACCAAATCTCCCATAAAATTTTGTGTCTGTTCAGGAGCACACCGTAGTTTAGGCAAACTATTGCTACATTAAAGATTTCTAATCTCTCAGCTCTAAAAGTCACTACTTCCAGAAAGATCATACTACCTTCCTTATTTCCTTCACTTTCTCTGCACACAATGTCTCCAGTTCATTCTTGCTCTTCCTAGATGATGAAGGGGTTTTGGGAGCCTGGGAGGAAAAAAGAGAGCTAAAGGAATAGGAGGTCCCAAGAAAGAAATGTAATAGCTCAGCCGACAGTAAATCCAATATACCCTTAAGGCCCAGCTCCTACCTGCCTATCTACCCAAATTAGCCTGGATTGTTTCCATCTGTGTGGAATCAACAACTCTGAAATTCTAAGTACTATGCTGTCCACTTGCCTTTCCATCCTGTAAGTCTGTTTTGTTCTTTATTTGCAGTACTTTTTCTTCATCACTGAATTCTTCCGTGTTGAATGTCTGTAGAGAGGCATTTTGGCAAACATTTAAATTAGTGGGACTTTGTGAGGAAAGTGGAAAGCCAATATGGGTCAACTGGAAAGCCAGCAAAACTGGTTTATTACTGCCACTTAGCAACCTCTCAGGGTCTGACATGAAAAATGTACTACCAAAGGAGGTTCAGAATGAAGTGAGCCTCTCTATCTGGTCTCTTGAGTGTACTTTATAATAATAAAAACTATTAACTGAACCTTTATCATATGCCAATCACTAAAGTAAGCTAATTAGTCCTTTACTTATTTATGCTACTGCATTACAAACATTCTCATTTAATCCTAACATGGCTGTTTTTATTTCTGATCTACTTTATAGATCAGAAAACCAAGACTTGGAGAGGTTAAGTCATTTGTTTAGGGTCACTCAAGTGGGGAAGTATGGAGCTGGAACTCGAACCAGATCTCTTGGACTCCTTAAGTCTGTGTTCTTAACCATTAGGCAGATGATCTTGTCTCCCCACTTCTCATTGCCTAAAAATACCAGTAGGGTAAGTCAACCATAAGCTTGGGTATATGGACATCCCTTATACAAAGTCTTTCGGGAGCTCTGGAGAAACTGGATTTTGACAGAGGAAGGGTGCTGGCATATTTCTTGTCACTAGGATTCAAGAACTCAGGAACTGAAATTTCTCATAATTCATAGAACTGATATGTAGCTCCCACTAAGCACTAAGAGCAGATCTCAGTACAAGGTACAGGCCTTGATAGTATTCCAGTTATTTGTGGAAAGGTGAGATGGAAAAAGCTGTCAGAGACACTCTGACACCTGTGTATAACACAAGACAATCTGCTATTCCGTCTCATAATATGTGAAAAAGCTCTTGAATCCCAAAGGCTAAGTGCATGAAGGAATTTCTGTCCTGCTTGGTTTCCCATCAAAAGGCCATAACATTTTTATATTAAACCATGTGTTGATTGTTGCAAAGTTGTAGGGGAATTAGAACTAGGTATTTATTCATTCAACTTCCATATATTGATCATCTACTATGTGCCAAGCATTGTGCTACAATGCTAGGGATTCCAAGATGAACAAAGCAATCAAGGTAGTGGAGAAGCATGTATTTCAGAGCAGGGCAAGGACACAAGCAAATAAAATAATAATAACACAAAAAATAATAATGGACTTATAAAAAGTGCTATGGAAGACATGAACAGAATTGTAGAATAGAAAGTAAGGGGTGGAGTGATGCCCTTTTTCAGATGGAGTAAATAAGGAGGGCTTCCCTGAGGAGGTAACATTTAAGCAGAGACCTGGAGGATGAGAATGAGTCAGTTATAAGAAAACAGCATTACAGCCCAGGGATAAAGCAAAGGCAAAAGGTTTGAGCAAGGAAAGGTCTTGACATGTGGAGGCCAGTGTGGGAGGGGGCACTTCTCTGAGAGGAGACTGGAGCCTATGCCATAATAAGGAATAACTGTAAAGGGTTTTCATAAGAAGAGCGGCATGACATAATAGTTTTAAAAATAAAGATTAAAGAATGAATTGGAATAAGGCACGTGTGGAAACAGAGACATGAAAAGGTGAGGATGTGGACCAGAAAAAAGGGAATTTTCTTTTTCCAAGAGAGCCTTAGAGGCACACACACATACCTTGTTCCACAGCATCTCCATTTCCTTCCGAAGCATCTTGTTTTTCCTCTCCTGTTGGAGGGGAAAGTCCAAACAAACAGAAATTTGTTTGTCTTATTAAAGTTAGAAGAAATTACTAATAGGGTGAACAGGGGGCAGCGGCATAATAAACCTCAGAGGAAGGCAATAAATGAGCCTCGCCTCAAACCCAGCAACATGAGAGATAAGATTGATGATGATGATAAAAAAATAATAACAACTTGGAATAATAACTTTAATTATGGTAATTGTGGTATAATAGTACAGTAATGAGTTCCTCACTCTTGCACTACTTCACATTTCCTGATCATATGACAGCTTCTCTGGGACTCAGACCCCTAATTTCTCATTTTTAAGATCCTTTGTTGTTGATTTTTAAAAATTTTAAAGAATCTCTCACACTCTTCCCTTTTACTTTGGTATGTTCTATTTATTTTGAAATGTGAGGGGTTAACGTGCTTCTCATTGGGAAAGACCTGATGCTGGGAGGGNTAACTTAGATTTTCTGTCTTTTGGGAAACCTTAAAGGCAGTGAAAATGTAGTGAAAATCAAACAAGATTTAGTTTGTCAGATCTTGGTTTGAATCTCAGCTTCACTGTGAGCAGTGCACGAACTGTGAGTGAGTTACTATATTCTAGGTCTCAGTTTCCACTCTTATAAAAATGAGAGTAGTGAACTAAAAGGCTTGTTGTGAGAATGAGATGTAGTTATGTGAAGCTTCTGGCTCACGTCAGGTATTTACATTTTAGTGAATTTTTGGATGGTTTGGATTTAGGGATTGTTTTATGTCCTAAGAGGTCAAATACAAAAAAGATGATTTATATTATGCTAATGAAACTTAAGGTTCAGAGTCCTTCATTTTCATAAACCTCTTCCAAAGATACTGTATCTTATTTCGTATTCTTTTTTGGAAGGAGAGAACTCCCCAAACTATATACACTTTAAGGGTATACAAAGTATTTTCTATACCAAAACCTCTTTTTAGGCAGTCTTTACAAATATTTTTTCTAAAACATGTATGTGTCACTTGTAAGTTTTATATGATAGCTGGTGTAATATGACACCAAATTAGAATAGCCATATCAGGTGCAACATAATGTAATTCACATTGGTTGCCCTAGGAGTGTCCATGAAAAGTTTGGGTTGAATGAGTCTGAGCAAACTCCATATAGTGAAAAGGAACAAAGTGTACTAATTGTTAGTAGTAGCTTTTTAGATTGTAGATGGGGCAGGTATTACAAATAGAGGACAAAAATGGTATTGATCACTAAAGCATGACCTCTTTAAATTACATGTTGTAACATTTGGTTGGCAGAATTATGTTAGAATTTTAAACATTTAATGCACAGACAGCATCCCAACTCACCTTCCTTTCTGTCCTTGGTTGGGAATGATTGAAAGTAGAACACTTGCTATTCTGATGTGCTCTTTTCTATAACCAATCAGCACCTTTAATTTCCTAACATTCTGACGCCTTTTCTTCAACTTGGAATATGACTTCCAAGAAGAATTCCTTGTAATAACATACACAGACTTTAAGAGCTTAAAGCAAACAAACAAACAAATCAACCCAAACCCCAAAACAACAGTATGGAATGGAAGAAAATCAACATATTAATTATCTCTGGGACAGATGTAGGGAGCTATATATGACCATTAGAAGTGGAAAGAAAAGAAGGTGAATGCTAGTTTTTTCTAAAGTAGACATTTAGGTCATCTGTTGATTGAGGAAGCATGGTAGGAAACTTTGAAAGAGTAATGACTTGCAATTGGAAATAGCACCTGAGCAGTGGAAAAGGAAGTCAACCAGGCAAGAGTGAAAGGACTGCCAAGTAGTGCTAAGGGTCAAGGTCAGTTTGGGAATTGCAGATCTCTTAGGGCATGAATTGGTAGTAATACAATTTCTCCAGCAGTACTTGGCAAACTAGAAGCAGTAGTAGAGAGAGCAGATGGTTGTTTGATTCTGAGCTGTGACTTGGCAGAATGGATATGTAGAAGTTCAAGGGTGTAGGGAGGCTGAGAGGGCTGGTGAGTGTAACCAGCAAAAGGGTGATCATCATTCAAGTGATGCAGGGGAAAAAAATGAAAAAGGGGATAGCTAAGAGGGGAAATCAAGGAGTTGAATTTAAGGAGTTTGGGATGGAAGAACAGGAGATTATGGTCAGTGAACACACTTCTTAGGAAATAATTTGTAGAACCTCATCACTTTTTAGATAAATTCTAGTATAAATTCATATTTTTTTCCCCTGCAGTAAGCTTTCTGTTGCTTCCTGTCACTGCACAATATTCACTGAAATTCATGTGACACCTCAAAATAGGCCTCATAACAAGCTATTCACAATGACCTCATCCAACATTATAGCATTTGATTTTAGTATCTGTTAAGAAAAAGTGTGATTGCTCTATAATTAGAGAACTCAGAGCAGTAGCATTTTCATGTTAGTTTTACCAGTAGAAAATTAGATTAGTTTAATTAAGCCACGTCTCCAAGAGGAGAGGCAATTATTTTCATATTAAAGCAAAAAAAATTTTTTTTCCCTACCCTCTCTCCCTCAGCTTTGGTTGTAGCAACAAAATTACAGAATGCCTCAGGGAAGAAACATGAGGATCTTCTGGTCCTTTCTGACCTAGAGCCACTTCAACCCCTGAGGAGATGATAAGAATTCCATTAACAAAAATAAGGAGAGAAGTGCTGGCAAAATCACAATAGCGAAAGCCTGTAGGCTTTTAAAGATCACCCACATCTCCCTGTGTTGCTTGTTATAACCATTTTGTGGTCTGCTTCACTTTAATCTGCGCGAGAGCTGTCCCAGGCTAGGGTGCACCTACATTTGGAATGAATCCAGGTAGCTAAGAAGAGGAAGATTAAATTTTGGAACTCTTGAATTCTCTGTGTTATTTTTGAGGTCTTTATGAAAGCAACGTATTCTCTCAGTGTATCCAGATGCTTAGTTCAATGGTCTTCAAATCGAGGTACGTGAATGTTCACAAAGGTTTTTCAAGAAACGTGAAAACAAGGGTTGTTTTCAGGTGATCTTGCTTGATTCTGGGTTTCCACAAGTACTTACTTATTAAAATGGATCTGCCTGAAAATGCTCCTTGGTGACTTCTCCTATCACCCCTTTCCTAATTACACTTTTACACTTGTTAAAATGAAAACCTTTCAACCATCGAAAATCTTCCGTGACTTATCCTATTTCAGTGGAATGCTTTGGTGGATGTGTATAAACATCTAAGACCTTAAACTAACCCCAGTGTTGGTGTTGGAGTTAGAGTGAATGATTATTAGTGACTAGATTACAAATTCTTTTGCAGGTCATGTGGTTTCCAATTCTTCCAACAAAACTGAAGAATGACGTAATCAAATCGTCAGCTTAACTTTATTAAATATAAATTTTGATGATAAATTACTATATGGGTTTTGGCTTATAATTCAGAGAGAGTTCAAAGGTCTGAGAGACCCTGCTATAACAAAACATCTTCCATCCTTATTTGCTTGTTTGTATAAACAAGTTCTCTCAGGGAACATTGTATGTAAAGCAAAAAATGTGAATAAAATTGGTGCTGGTCTGTTTTATTCTAGGCATATATAATATTCACCTATGAATACAAAAATTAAATAAGGGGGAACAGTCTACCAACCAAATTAACAGAAGCATTTCCAACATAATTCATTGTAATTAAAAATTAATATGAAAATGTCTTTTTTGTCAATGTGTACTACTAATAACTATAATGCTAATGCAATTCTGAAGAAATTTTAACGTATAGCAACATAAGGTGACAGGAAATAGAAAAATTTCAATGTACATACATATTTTGCAGAGAAGAATGATAGGGTGATAAAAAAGAGACTTCAAGCATAAAATATGTTGCATTTGAATAAAATTCTGTGGGGGAAATGGGATGGAAATTTGCGTTCGAAGAGGAAAAAGAGAAAATGTAAAAATTTTGACTTCTAAAGAAGAGCTTCTTCATGTATTTAGATTTTATTGCATATGAGTTTTTTAAGTTAATTGTATACATTTTAAAGTAATAGAAAAGATTTATTTGAAATGTCAGTATTACATCAGAAATTGTATTTTTTAACCTCTTAAACTTACAATAAAAAGATTAGATGTCAACCTAAAAACATGTGAAATGATACCTAGTTTCCTCGTGTTTCAAAATTCTTTTAGAATAGACAAGTGAGAAATAACAAGGCTAAAGACCATTGCTCCAGGGCAGTGGTTCTTGGCTCTGCTGTATTTAAGAATCCCCTGGGAAACTTGTAAAAGCTGCAGATTTCTAGGTTCATCCCCCAGAGATCCTACTCTGTACATCTGGAGAAAGTACAGTTTTAACAAGCACTCCCTGGTGATTTTGATATGTGATCTGCGGACTGACCTTTGAGAAATACCACTTCAAGGTTTTCCTCAGATCACAGTACATCAGCAGAAGGCTGCTTACTTGCATCATTTTTTTCCTGGGTCATCTATAGAACTTCCTGCCTCCTCTGAGTCATATTTTGTGTCACACCTTCACCGTTCACTTGGGATGCCTTGAGAAATTTTTATGAAGTCTTCCTGAATTTGTAAAGAAGATTATCCAACACATCCGTCTCTTATCTACTCTCCTGGCCACAACTACTGCTCACAGGTGATCACATATCACACATTTCACTCAGAATTAGGTACTAAAGAAAGTGTTGCTTCTTCAGGAAACTATTGGTATGCAGTTTTCCTTAGGGATAAATCAATAAACTAAGTTTTGTTTTTCTTTTCCTCTGTTTTACTGAGAATCTTAGAGATGATTTTGTGCCTTTGGACATTTGGGTCCTAGCTCTTTCTTGCTTATGATCTTCCAATTAATATTTTTCTTGGTCCTGATTTTTTAAATGACCTTCCTCTTTTTTATTACTAAATCATCTCAGATCCTCTCTAGAGAAGTATAAATATGTAAACAATAGTAAAAATTATTCTTTTGTATCTAATTTAAATATATGTGGATACAATAGGTTGGAACCAAAATATTTTCTAGTTTTATTCACCTGTGTGTGTGTACATCTGTAAAGGAAGCTTATTTTACTTATGGAAGTATAGAATGGATTGATGAAATTTATTGTTACATTTTGGGTATACTCAGTGGTAAGTCATACTGGGATTTCAGGTGCACAACTGGAAAAATGGGGAGTGGGATAAACTAGATGGACTTGGGGGACTAGCTTATTACATGGTGGGGACTGAGTGGGGATAGAGGACAGCAGAGGCTTTGTCTGCAGTAAGTATGGGGATGGGAGTCACCACTTGGCTCCAGCTGAAATGCAGATCCAACTCTGCCAGTTCTTAGTGACTTTTAAGAGAAAATGGCTGACTTTTTATGTCACTTCTTGACTTCTAAGTGTTGTATGAATCAAACAACATATTTATGGGATTCATTTGGCCTGCAGGCTGCCATTTTGAAACCCAAACTCAAGGTAAATCCATTTTTTCTGTACTTTCCAAGTTTTTCTTTCTCTTGCATTGAAATGATCACTTTCAAATAGCCTTTTAGATCCAGGTCATTTACACAATGTTTTGCTTAAATTATATGAAATGCCAATTTGATCCCATTTCCTAATTTGAAAAGTTTAGATTGAGAGTATCAGAGAGTGAATGACAGAGGCAGCACTCTCCAAAAGAAAATGAAAACCAAACCCCCAAAGGTGAGGTGAAGTCGCTCAGTCATGTCCAACTCTTTGCGACCCCGTGGACTGTAACCTACTAGGCTTCTCCGTCCATGGGATTCTCCAGGCAAGAATACCGGAGTGGATTGCCGTTTCCTTCTCCAGGGGATCTTCCCGACCCAGGAATCAAACCCGGGTCTCCCACATTGGAGGCAGACGCTTTAACCTCTGAGCCACCAGGGAAGCCCCATAAACCACAGATATTTTTGACACTTATTGTTAGGCCTTAGGAGGGACATTAGGCCTTATGAGGGACATTAAAAATATTATATAAATAAAATGTAACATTAGTAGACAATCTAGGCATACTGTATAGTCAGAATCACAAGTAGGCTCAGTAGTCTAGACTGAGCAGAGAATTCTCTGATTCTGGTTTAGCTATACAGGCTTATATGCTACATCAACTGAAAAAACCAAACAGCATAAAGCATCTCTCTACTGAAGTTTTAAAAATTTAGTAATAACCATGTATAATTTTAGACACTACAAAATAAAAATAAGTACAAAATTATGTACCCTTGTAACCTCCAGTGCTTCAATAATCAAATACTAAAAATAAGATGATTTATCGTGTTATCAAGTGTTTCTTCTGCACTGCAGCATTTTTTAAATTTGCACTTGCAAATAAGTAATTAGAGGGTTATAAATGATAATTAGAAAATATTAAAAAAAAAACAAAGTCTGAGCAGGGATTGTATATTTGAAAGGCTGTATAGTGCTAAGTGACAAAATTGAAAATCTTCTGACTTTATAAGCTTCTATTTTCCATGCACAGAAAATTTTATTCGGAGACTTGTTTACTATACCAAATCAGACTCCTTTTCCAATTTCAGTTTGGGTGCACTATAGCAAACTTTCTGAATGTTACAAAATGAGGCGTCAAATTAAACATTATTTCTGAACTACAGAATCATTTTAAATAAAGTATTATTACTTGGGTACATGTATTATAAACTTATCTGTAAGCCAAACAGCATTTAATAAAAAGAAAATGAAGTGCATTATGTAGTAATGCATCGTGACAAGAAAAGTCCTGAAATTTTCTCATTCATTTAATTTTCTCATTCATTAAAGACTGTTTACAATGGTCACAAAGCTTAATTTAAGAGGTTCACATTCGTTAAGTAAAAGTTCTTTGGAACTGAAGTTATGATATGGCTTAGTGTTTAAAAATAATACTGCCCTGCTGCTGCTGCTGCTGCTAAGTCACTTCAGTCGTGTCTGACTCTGTGCGACCCCACAGATGGCAGCCCATTGGGCTCTGCCATCCCTGGGATTCTCCAGGCAAGAACACTGGAGTGGGTTGCCATTTCCTTCTCCAATGCATGAAAGTGAAAAGTGAAAGTGAAGTCGCTCAGTCGTGTCTGACTCAGCGACCCCATGGACTGCAGCCTACCAGGCTCCTCTGTCCATGGGAGTTTCTAGGCAAGAGTAATGGAGTGGGGTGCCATTGCCTTCTCCGAATACTGCCCTAGGAACATAAAAATGTTTAAAAGAGGTGAATATATTAATGGATCTTCTGGGAAGCCCTCTGTTGTCTCTATAAAGCCATTCATGAGCATATCATCATGGTGAAAGAGAGACAGATACATTCTTTGATCTTGCTCATTGAACAGATTCCATAATAATCAAACTGAATTGAAATTGATAGTTGAAATCATCAACAGTTTTCAGCTGAAACCTTTTTGTGTAGCAGGCACAGCTGTTTGCCTATGTCAAGGCTATTTCCTCTTCCGGCCTTGTGTCCAGTTCCAGGGTTGGATCACAACTAGTCAGATCCTCTTTGCCAATGACAGGTTTAAGTATAGACATGTGATTCAGTCCTGGCTGACAAAACTTAAGGGGAAGACTGCTGGGGTTTCTGGGTAAAATTTGTCCTTTTTAATAAAAGAAGAGAGAAGAAAAAAAAAAAGCATATTTACTCTCTACCTCTTTCTTACTTTGGACACTGTCCTAAAAGGAGAGAAAGCTTGAAGGGACTGTAGCCATTTTACAAGGTAGAAGACCAAGAGAATTATAAAGAAACTAAGTCAGCACCCTGACAAGCTGGAAGTGCTAAAGCATCTTTGACTCACTTACCTCCAGACTTCTTATGGCCTGAAAAAAAAGCCTTTGTTGTTTTAAGTCACTGATAGCTAGATTCCCTGTTGCTTACTGTTTAATGGAGTCTACTGAAATACTGTATAAATGCAGGGTCAGTGGTGTGCCAGAGCCAGCTCACTGGCTGGTGAGACAACTGTGCCCATCTCTTTCCAATTCTGCTGTCAGTGACTTCAAGTTGGTAGTTTTAAATTACCTATGATGGGACTATTTACACTATGGGACTAGGTCAATGATACATATCAGAACTCCCCCAAAGCCTCCCAGAAAGCCAGTTAAGCATTTATCAGCAGCATACTACTGGGTTATTTACATTACCCTCACAAATAATAATACCTACTATGCTACCTTTGTAAAGAATCTGCCCACAATGCAGGAGACCTGGGAAGATCCCCTGGAAGAGGGCATGGCAACCCACTCTAGTATTCTTGCCTGGAGAATCCCAATGGACAGACGAGCCTGGCAGGCTGCAGTCCGTGGGGTTGCAAAGAGTCGGACACGACTGAGCAACTCAGCCCAGCAGACAACATGCTACCTATCATCTTAAAATTTTTTAAAAATTTATTTGTATGTATTTTTGACTGTGCTTGGTCTTCATTGTTGTGCACAGGCTTTCTCTAATTGGGGTGAGTGGGGGCTACTCTCTAGTTGGGGTGCACAAGTTTCCCACTGCGGGGGCTTTTCTTGTTGTGGAGCTCAGGCTTTAGGTGCACGAACTCAGGAGTTGTAGTGCAGGCTTAGTTGCCCCATGATGTGGAATTTTCATGGACCAGAGATTGAACCCGTGTTCCCTGCGTTAGCAGGCAGTCAGATTCTTAACCACTGGACCACCAGGAAAGCTCCACTGCCTTCCATCTTTTAAATTGTATATTTTAACAACAAATGTATAAAGAATTATACTAAGACATTCTCAAGTTGTCGAATTTTAGAACTGTAAAGGATATTTTTTAATGGAGGATAATTGCTTTACTATGTTGTGTTGGATGTATAACTGGCTATGAGTATACATATATGCTCTCCCTCTTGAGCCTCCCTCCCATCCCGCACCCCACATCCCAGCCCTTTAGGTCATATAGAGCGCTGGGCTCAGCTCCCTGTACTACTACATAGTTGCTTCCTGCCAACTATCTATTGTACACAAGGTGGTATATATATGACAATGCTTCTCTCTCAGTTCATTCTCCCCCATCCTTCCCACACCGTGTCCAGAAGTCTGTTCTCTAAGTCTACATCTCTCTTTTAAAAAAGTGAAGGTTAGCCGCTCAGTCGTGTCTGGCCCGATGGACTGTAGCCCGGCAGGCTCCTCTATCTATGGGGATTCTCTAGGCAGGAATACTGGAGTGGATTGCCAAGCCCTTCTCCAGGAGATCTTCCCAACCCAGGGATCAAACCCAGGTCTCCCACATTGCATACAGACTCTTCACTATTTGAGCTAGCATCTCTAATTACTGTCCTACAAATTGGTTCATCAGTACCATTTTTCTGGAGTCTATATATATGCATTAATATACAACATTTGTTTTTCTCTAACTGACTTCACTCTGTATGACAGGCTGTAGGTAGAATTGCACAGGATTTTAGTAAAGCAAAGAAAAATTAAATCTTAAGTGATTTTAAAACAAACCTAACATGACATAACTAATTAATAGCAGAATGAAGTTTACATTTTGCCTCTATTCCCATCTTCATGATCTTTCTAGTACAAGATAGAACCATTATATTATTTGCATAATAACAATAGCAACAATAATAATCCTTTGCCTATGAACATCTAGCCTCAAATAAAAGTATTAAGCCTGTGAGCTATTCAACTTCTCTATAAATAGACCAACCTAGTTCTGATAATGCATATAATGTCATGTTTAATTATATATTCTGTAGTTTAGTCTGTTCAGCAAAGATACAGAACTTGAAGAAGACTGACACATGGAAACTGTTAGTATGAGATTAAATGCTGCCAACAACCTTCAATCATCATTAATCACAGTGACTCCTGATAAGTAACAGGATGATCAGTTGCACTGCCCAAGTACACCGAAGAGAGTCTCATAGAGAAGAAGCTGCTGCTCTGCCCATTCTCTCCAGAGGTGGAGGGACTGTCAGATGAAGTCTGAGCTCCTCTGCTCAACTGAAGACAGGCAGGCAGTCTTAAAAAATAGAAATTGCATAATGGGATGAAATGAAATCTCAAAGGATCTAAACTGGACTCTGGCACAATATAATGCCATATTCTGACAAGTTAGATTTGAAATAACTGACCAAATTAGCTAGCAGAGATTAGCTATTGAAAATACTCAATACTGGTTAGAGTATTTGTGGGAACTTCACAGTTCTGGTGAAAGTGACAGTTGGCACACTTCAGGAAAGTGATTAGACAATAACCTTAAAAATAAAGACGTTGCAAAATTTTTGATAAATGTTTGACTGTGTGGTGATATTCTTAATATATGGGGAAGTTTATTATACTGGTTTCTCTACTTTGGGGTACAGTTTAAATTTTCATAAACTTTTAAGAAATGTTTATAATTTTTGGTTCAGGAATTCTAATTTGTAGTGCTCTATTTTAAGGAAATATCATAAATTCAAAGATTAATGAACATTCATTATAAAGTCATGAAAAACTGAAAATAATCTAAGTTTCTAACAACAGGAGAATAGGTGAATAAATTATGATATATCCATGCAATAGGATTCATTGAGCCATACAAATCTTACTCTGAAAGATTATTATTAAAAAGAGAAAACACTCAAAACACAATATGAAATGGAAACAAATACAGAACAGCAGAGTCTATGTGTGTGTGTGTGTGTGTGTATGTGTGTGTTTGTTTAGAAGACTGAAGAAGATACACTAAAACCAAGGTGCTCTCAATGATCATATTTTCCTCTATTTTTCTGGACTTTCCAAAATTTCTCTAATGAGCATGTGGAAACCTTTAAAATTAAGAATATTTTTCTTATTGTATAATCAAAATATTCTAATTTTAAAACTAGGAAAATAAGAAGGAAGAAAACATGGAAACATCTGTATTTAGAAATAATAATAGAAGATTTAAAACCAAAACAAACAAAAACCTTTCAAATCACTTGGAGATAATTCTGACAATAAAGGGTATCTGTTTCAATCAGCACTGAAGAAGGTTACACCGTGTGAGAGGCAGGTTTCCGTAGGGAGGTGAGGAAGAAAAGAGAGAAACTCATGGGCTAGGTGTCAGATAGAGTCTTGGAGATGCTGGGAATTTTGAGTGAATGTTTTGGGCAGCAGCTGCCATCTGTAGGAGGTTATAGAAAGGGACAGCTATGGAGAAAGGACTTAAAAGATTCTTGCTCTGCGTTCAGAATGCACTCTCCATTTTTGGGATGCATATTTCTCCACTCTACTAGAAGTAAAGAGTGAAGAGAGTACAATATTATACTAATACTTCCCAGGTGTTTGCGTCTGAACATGAAAACAAGTTGAGAATGAGCCAAGTGAGGCTCGACACAATTTATTGAGTTCTAACATTATTCCCAAACTTAAGACTTTGCTTGTCCCAGATATGCAATTACAAGGCTTCTCCATCCATGGGGTTTTCCAGGCAAGAATACTGGAATGGGTTGCCATTTTCTTCTCCAGGGGATCTTCCCAAACCAGGGATCAAATCTGGGTCTCCTGCATTGTGGGCAGACTGTTTACCTTCTGAGCCACCAGGGAAGTCCCAGAAATCTGACCAACTTTTTCTCACATGACTTAAAAAGCCCTATTCTAGACCAGTGGTTATCTTTTTTTTTTTTTTTTTTCTTTTAGCAACACATGGGACAAACGTTGTTCCTATAGGAGACGTATTTGCATGGTGTACCCAGAGTTGAGATATTTCTCCAAATTAAGAAAGCAATTCTAGTGAGCATAATGTTCTTATAAAGAAATCTTTGACTAGACTTTGATCTATGTTTGAAAACAGTGATCAATTCACAAATGCTGGCTGTCTTTAACAGGCTGATCCCTTGGGTAGGACAATGAGAGTTGTCACCCTGGGCATCTGATGTGGGGTCAGGGCTGTGTAGGTGTTGCACCTATTTTTTTTTTTTTTTTTAAATGTGATTGAAGTCACTTTCAAAATTTCTGCCTAATGATATCCTGAGAGGCTTATGAAAATTGCTGACAGTGTAACTGGCTTCCAAGTGAGAGATTAGTGTGGGCAGGCAGGATAGTTTAAGTTGCCAGGGTCTTACACTCCTCTGGGAGTGGCCTTGATTTTTAACTTTTCTCAGAATCAAATTACAAATAATTTCACTTGAAAGAAGGCTGTGCTGTTTTTCATCTTAAATAGGCTCTTTTATTGGAGAAGGAAATGGCAACTCACTCCAGTTTTTGCTTGGGAAATCCCATGGACAGAGGAGCCTGGCAGGCTACAGTTCATGGGGTTGTAAGAGTCGGACATGACTTAGTCATTAAACCACTGCCACTATAGGCCTTTATATCTTGAAATTCAAACTGAGTCATAGGAAAGTAAGAATGATGGCTAATGATATTCATTAACCAATTTGAACATTTACTATACACAAGGCACTTATTTTAAGCTGTAAGGATTCAGCAGTGACCAAAGACAAGTAAGACTGATTTCTACTTTCAGAGTTTTTATTCTGGGGGATGGAGACTGACACTGGACAGGAACAAAACAGAGAGTATTGCTGGTTCATTTGCTCCCTCATTCAATTCATTCATTTAGCTAACACATACCAAAAGTGCCTAACATGTGCTAGGCATTCTAGATGCGTTCACATAAATTATCTCATGTAATTTTTACATTAACTCTGCACAGAAGTACATTATTATCTCCTTTTTATAGATGCATAAATAATATAGTTCTCTGTAATGGTAAAAGAGAGGAAGCAATCAATATGTGTAATATAGGAGACATGTTAAGTAAAATACAGTAATCTGTACAATAAAATACTATACTATGCAGCTACTTTTTAATGTAGCTTATAAAAAATCTCTATGTTGCTGTTATAGAAAGCAATCCAAGATACAGAGGAACTTATTAAGAAAGGGCAAAAATGAAGAACAGGGTTTAAAATCAGCTAGTTTAAGTTTTCTTTTAAAAGTATTCATATACCTATTTTTGTATATGAAAAGTATATGATAGATTACTACATACATAATTCAATAGTGATGGTGTCTGGTGAAGGAGGTCTAGTAATTTAGGTTGAGAGGAATGGTTGCTTTTAATTGTATATTGATCCTTTTGAGAGTCTGAAATGTAAACCATATATATTAATCACTTTTTCAGTTAAAACTGCTGTGCTTTAGAAGAAAGTTGATGGGCTTTCTGAGAGCTCCAGGGCTATGACTGGCTTGCTCAAGGTCATGAGTATTTAGTTCCAGAATCCTCAGTTTAGGAATGAAGATAAGTAAATGTCGTATAAAGGAAAAAAGGTATTAACTTGTATGTTTGTAGGTTGATGTTACGTGTGTGTGTATGTGTGCTTGTTAAAAAACAAGGTCCTGAACAAAACTGAGGGGCCCAAGCTAAGCTGGATGAATTAGAATACGTGCTAATGTTTCAGTCTTTGTATTTGCAGTTCCTAATGCAGTGCTTGGCACTAGGAGATAATTAACGTTTGTTAAAAGCATGTGAGATTATCTGAGGGTATTAGAAGTAAGAACACAATGCAGGTGATTTGCATGAAGTTAGTTTCTGGGGTTGATAATATGGTTTGATCATCCTGGCTAGAAGAAGATGCAAGAGAAAATGTGCTTCAGTATATAAATTACTCAGTTCTTTCTTATCCCCAGTAGAAGGCATATCCCCCAAGTTTGCTGATTTGGAAAATCCCTTTTTTTTTTTTTTTTTTTTCCGCAAGGACTGAATTCCCTTGCTCACTATTTATCAGCATTCTGCTGACAAGCCTTGTTCCTTCCCCGTCCTTATCCCCCTTTTTTGTTTTTCTTGTTAAAAGAGCTATTTTTTAAGAAAGCAGTTCAGTAGCCCAACTATTTCAAAATCTCATTTCATCTCATTTGTCATTTATTAATGGATCTATTTTCTCTCCAGTGTTTCTTATCCCCCAGATATATTTGAGGAAACTCTTTAAATCCTTGGGGCTATTATCACGTCACTAGTTCTTTTTACTGTTTTTTTTTTTTTTTTTTTAGTCAGGCTCAGAATTTAATCACTCTATATATTCCTTGCCTCTCCTCTCCACCTGGCTTTTCTATTTCAGGTACTTTTCTCTTCTAAATCTAATATTCTGAAAAACCCCTAGTGACTCCAAGCTGGATATATTTTTGTTTTGAGAAATTTATCAGATGGATTATAATCTGTTACTCTAAGTTATTTAAGGGTAGCCTCGTCTGTTTTTTAGCTAACAGTTTCCTGTACTTCCATTATTAGGGTACACANGTACTTTTCTCTTCTAAATCTAATATTCTGAAAAACCCCTAGTGACTCCAAGCTGGATATATTTTTGTTTTGAGAAATTTATCAGATGGATTATAATCTGTTACTCTAAGTTATTTAAGGGTAGCCTCGTCTGTTTTTTAGCTAACAGTTTCCTGTACTTTCATTATTAGGGTACACAAAGGTACAGCTCATTTTGTTGGTATTTAATATTTTCCCTTAATTTTGACTTGCTATTGGCTTCTTAATTAATAAAAATAAATATGGCTTCTTTGGAACCCATTTTTAATAAACACTGCCTTCTAAACATGTCTATTTTCTGTGTCCAATACTAAGGGCCATTTTAATGTTCTTTGCTTTTCAATATTCACATGGTGCTATTGAATAGCAGACTCAAGGAAAGGAAGAATCTTTTGCTTTTAGAAGGATAGTGGAGAGAACAAACACTAGGTTCAGAGTCAGGAATATACTGTTAAGCTTTCTGTTTCACACTTTCCCCCCCAAGGCTTTACCTATCCCTCTTTCCCCATCTAAAATCAATCATCTTTGCCTGTCTTCTTATTTAATATTGAAAAAAATGCATAAAAATTTTGCAAAGCCCTATGAATGCCTGTGAAAAAGGGCATTATGTAAATGTCCAGTATTATTATGCTGGAATTTTGCCATTATTCTGTTTGCACAAGAATAAGGTTTAGAATAATATTATGTTCTTTCAATCTCCAGTCCAAGGAGGTTCAGTTACCAAAATACCAGGAAAATGGTTCCTGTACGGTGCGGTGCTGTGCTGGGCTTAGTTGCTCAGTCATGTCCTACTCTTTTCGACCTCACGGACCTGCCAGGCTCCTCTGTCCATGGGGATTCTCCAGGCAAGAATACTGGAGTGGGTTGCCATACCCTCCTCAAATTCTTTACTGTCTGAGCCACCCAGGAAGCCCATGAATACAGAAGTGGATAGCCTATCCCTTCTCCAGGGGATCTTCCTGACCCAGGAACTGAACTGGTGTCTTCTGCATTGCAGGCAGATACTTTACCAGCTCAGCTACCAGGGAAGCCCTTTTATATGGTAGGCCCATAGCAAATCTCCAAGACAGTAGATTTGTGCCTTTAAAAAAAAAATGGTGATTGCTTTATTATTCTGTTTTCTCTCTTGGGAGTCATGGCAATGGAGGGAACTGAGTACAGGCATGCTATTTTTGCTTATTTTGCTTAGATGAGGGGGAAGATAACAAAGGAGCGGCTCCTGGCTGCAGCCCAAATGGTTCAAATAGTTCAGCTTACACATGAGAGGGGGAAAATGATGTTACATAATGCAAGTGAAATTTGTATAAATATTGACACAGTGTATATAGGGATACCAGACCATCTTACCTGTCTCCTGAGAAACCTGTATGCAGGTCAAGAAGCAACAGTTAGAACCCTGTTTGGAACAACTGATTGGTTCAAGATCGAGAAAGGTGTATCACAGGGCTGTCTGCTGTCACCCTGCTTGTTTAACCTAAACACTGAGGACATTATGAGAAATACTAGGCTGGATG
>SJYX01001517.1:9518-23357 GCA_006410675.1 Oreotragus oreotragus
CCACTGCTGGGCATACACACCAAGGAAACCAGAATTGAAAGAGACACATGTATCCCAATGTTCATTGCAGCACTGTTTATAATAGCCAGGACATGGAAGCAACCTAGATGTCCATCAGCAGATGAATGGCTAAGAAAGCTGTGGTACATATACACAATGGAGTATTACTCAGCCATTAAAAAAAGAATACATTTGAATCAGTTCTAATGAGATGGATGAAACTGGAGCCGATTATACAGAGTGAAGTAAGCCAGAAAGAAAAACACCAATACAGTATACTAATGCATATATATGGAATTTAGAAAGATGGTAATGATAACCCTGTATGCGAGACAGCAAAAGAGACACAAATGTAAAGAACAGTCTTTTGGACTCTGTGGGAGAGGGAGAGGGTGGGATGATTTGGGAGAACAGCACTGAAACATGTAAAATATCATATATGAAATGAGTCACCAGTCCAGGTTCGATACATGATACTGGATGCTCAGGGCTGGTGCACTGGGATGACCCAGAGGGATGGTACAGGGAGGGAGGAGAGAGGAGGGTTCAGGATGGGGAACACGTGTATACACATGGCAGATTCATGTTGATGTGGGCAAAACCAATACAATATTGTAAAGTAACCTCCAATTAAAATAAATAAATTTATATTTTTAAAAAAGGTAAAAATCTACAACCAAGGATACTCTACAGCAAAATCATCATTCAGAATAGGAGAGAAAAAGAACTCAGATAAGCAAAAACTAAAAGAGTTTATTAATATTAAACCTACCATAAAAGAAATGTTAAAGGTTCTTCTCTACATAGAAAAGAAGTAAGAATTCAGAGGAAAGGGAAAATCGCCAAAGGAAAGGCAAATATATAGAAGCAACTGAAGATCAGTCACTTAAGTAAGGCAGTCTGAAGACTGAAAGACATGAACCTGTAAAAGCAATTATAACTAAACAGTCAAGGGATAAACGTGATGTAAAATATGACATCAAAAATGAAAAATGTGATCAAGGAGGGTAAAAAATAATGTAGATCTCTTAAATGTCTCTGAACTTAAACGAATAGTGCTGCTGCTGCTGCTGCTGCTGCTAAGTTGCTTCAGTCGTGTCCGACTCTGTGCAACCCCATAGTCAGCCCACTAGGCTCCTCTGTCCCTGGGATTCTCCAGGCAAGAATACTGGAGTGGGTTGCCATTTCCTTCTCCAATGCATGAAAGTGAAAAGTGAAAGTGAAGTCATTCAGTCGTGTCTGACTCTTAGCGACCCCATGGACTGCAGCCCACCAGGCTCCTTCATCCATGGGATTTTCCAGGCAAGAGTACTGGAGTGGGTTGCCACTGCCTTCTCCGAAATGACTACTAGTTTAACACAAATAGATACAGTTAAGTCAACATATATTATCCACATGGTAACCGCAAATCAAATATGTACAACAGATACCCAAAAACTAAAAAAGAAAGGAAAACAAGCATATTCTAAGGAAAATCATCAAACCACAAAGGAACAAAAAAGAGGAGAGAGAAAGAATAACTATAACTTCCATCCCCCTATCCCGGGAAACAATAAAATGGAAATAAGTACATACTTATCAACAAATTTCTTTGAATGTCAATGGACTAAATGCTCGAGTCAAAACATAGCTTGGCTTATTGGATGAAAAACCAAGACCCTTCTATATGCTTCCTACAAGAGACTCATTTCACAGCTAAATACACAAAAACTGAAATTGAAGGGACAGAAAAATATTTCTTGCAAATGAAAACAAGAAGAAAGTGGGGCTAGCAATACTCATATCAGACAAACAGACATAAAAACAAAGGCCATAAAGAAAGAAAAAGAAAGGTATTATATAATGATAAAATGATCAGTACAAGAAGAGATTATTACACTTGTTAACATTTACACACCCTATACAGGAGCACCTAATATTATATTTACATAGCAAATACTAACAGACATAAAAGGAGAAACTGACAATAATACAATAATAGCAGAGGACTTTAACACTTCACTGACATTAATGGAAAATTCAGAAAATCACTAAGGCAACAGTGGTCTTAAATGATACAACAGACTAGCTGGACTTGTAGATATCTACAGGACATTCCATTCCAAAGCAATAGAATACATTCTGTTCAGATACACCTGGAATGTCTTCCAGGACAGATCACATCCTAGGCCAGAAAACAATTCTCAACAAATTTAAGAGGATAGATATTATATCAAATATTTTTTTGAACACAATGGTATGAAACTAGAAATCTGTTACAGAAAGAAAAATGGGAAAAGAACAAACACGTGCTACTGACAAACCAATTGGTTAATGAAGAAATCAAAAAAGAAATCAGAAAATGTCTTGAGACAAATGAAAATGGAAACACAACACTCCCAAATCTGTGGGATACAGCAAAAGCAGTTCTAAGAGGGAAGTTTATAATGATACAGGCCTTCCTCAAGGAACAAAGAACTCATTGCTTAAATGCTCAAAAATTAAAAGCACAAATACCATATAGTTTAGCAGCTTGATTTCTGGAAATATATCCAAAAGAAATGAAAACATTAACTCAAAAATATATGTGCACTCTCATGTTTATAGCAGCATTATTTACAATTACCCAAGACATGAAAACAAGTGTTTATCAACTGATGAGTGGAAAAGGAAGCTGTGGTGTTGTATGCTAATTTGATATTAGTGTATAGAAAAGCAACAGAGTTCTGTATATTGTATCCTGCAATTCTGCTGAATTCATTAATTTTAATGATTATTAGGTGGAGACTTAAGAGTCTTCTACATACACACACACAGACACACACAGGAATATTATTCAGACATAAAAAAACATGGAAATCCTGCCATTTGCAACAACATGCATGGACCTCTAAGACATTAGGCATTAGGCATGCATGCTCAGTACTGTCCGACTCTTTGCAACCGCATGGACTATAGCCAGCCAGGCTCCTCTGTCCATGGAGTTTTCCAGACAAGAATACTAGAGTAGGTTGCTACTTCCTTCTCCAGGGAATCTTTCCAACCCAGGAATCGAAACTGCATCTCCTGAATTGGCAGGTGGATTCTTTACTGGCTGAGCCACTGGGGAAGCCCTCTAAGACACTGTGTGAACTAAAATAAATCTAAGAAAGACATACTGTATGATCTCACATATACATGGAATCTAAAAATAAAACAAAGCAAATCATAAAAAAAAAAAAAGTCAGATTTGCGGTTACCAAAAGTAGGGGTTGGGGGAGGGAGAACTGGATGAAAGTAGTCAAAATGTACAAACTTTCAGTTATAAGATAAATACCTACTAGGGATATAATGTACAAACGATGACCATAGTTAACAATGCTGTATGATATACAGGAATGTTATTAAGAAAACTATTAGATCCTTAGTTCTCCTTACAGGAAAAATAATTTTCTTTTTATAGTGAAGGTGAAGTCACTCAGTCGTGTCTGACTCTTTGCGACCCCGTGGACTGTAGCCTACCAGGCTCCTCCGTCCATGGGCTTCTCCAGGCAAGAATACTGGAGTGGGTTGCTATTTCCTTCTCCAGGGGATCTTCCCGACCCAGGGATCAAACCCAGGTCTCCCGCATTGGAGGCAGATGTTTTAACCTCTAAGCCATTAGATCCTTAGTTCTCCTTACAGGAAAAATAATTTTCTTTTTATAGCAGTAATCATTTCACAATATAAGTTAAGCCATTAAGATGTATACCTTCAACCTATATAATGATATATGTCAATTACACCTCAGTAAAACTGAAAAAAAAAAAAACATACTGTGACCTCCCTCACTCCCAAAATCCAGAGGGAGGAAAATGAAGACCTCCATGCCAGGCAAAAGCCATGTGGGTCAATCAGAAAGCAATTCAGCCCTAAATTACTGCTGTAGGTTCTGTCACGTGATGTTAAGGAGTCATGACTTCACGGGCCACCTCCTCTTGGTTGCTATTACACTATTTTCCTCCTTTTCTTTGCCCTCTTCTCTTCCCTTTCCCAAAGGCTCTCCCCACTCCTCCTTGGACTCAAACATCATCTCCACAGGGTGGCCCTCCTGGAATCCTCATTATATTTAGCCTTGACTGTCCGACTCTCATAGGACTACATTTCCAAAGGTGTAAGAGCTTGCAGAAGAAAAACTTTGAGAGACACCACTGAACTAACTACGTTTTGGTCAAGGTCCTAGCTTTTATACTGTATGGTGTGTTCAAGGTTCTTATTTCATTAGAAATAAGCAGTCTGTGTAGGCATGCATGATGCATATGTGATGAACTAATGATTACAACTGATATGATTGTGTGCACCTGAGAGCCACTGAAAAGCTAAGAGTCACTAAGTATTAAGTATTCTGAACATCTTATGTTTGCCTTTCTGCTGATAATGAGTTGAGAGAAGTGAAATCCAAAAGGACTATAAGTTTACAGGAAAAGTACAACTGGAAAAAATGGATAAGTCTGAAACAACAGAACTTACCTAGAAGTGACCCCCTGGAAGAGAGAAATACAGGCAAATGTATTATCTTTCCAAGTAGGCAAGGGACAGCATATCAGACAAAAATTTGAGGGACCCAATGCTTACAGCAGAGAAGGCAATGGCAACCCACTCCAGTACTCTTGCCTGGAAAATCCCATGGATGAAGGAGCCTGGTGGGCTGTGGTCCATGGGGTCGTTAAGAGTCAGACACGAATGAGCGACTTCACTTTCACTTTTCACTTTCATGCATTGGAGAAGGAAATGGCAACCCACTCCAGTGTTCTTGCCTGGAGAATCCCAGGGACAGGTGAGCCTGGTGGGCTGCCGTCTATGGGGTCGCCCAGAGTCGGACACGACTGAAGCGACTTAGCAGCAGCAATGCTTACAGACTGATATGTAAGAATATCACTAGAAAATGCACTCCAACTCAGCACCCCAAGAATGTCTTAAACTGTCACATTACTTGGTGCTCCATCATGTTAATCATCTTCTCACAAGCCCAGAATACTTAGCTTTTGAAACAAGTATACGTATACTAAGAACAATGACAAAATCATCACATGGGAAAAATATTTCTTCCTCTTGTGGTCAGTTTTCATTCCAATTCCAAAGAAAGGCAATGCCAAAGAATGCTCAAACTACTGCACAATTGCACTCAACTCACATGCTAGTAAAGTAATGCTCAAAATTCTCCTACCCAGGCTTCAGCAATATGTGAACCGTGAACTCCCTGATGTTCAAGCTGGTTTTAGAACAGGCAGAGGAACCAGAGATCAAATTGCCAACATCCGCTGGATCATGGAAAAAGCAAGAGAGTTCCAGAAAAACATCTATTTCTGCTTTTTCAGTAATTGTATTATTTTGCTTTCTTCCAACCTATCAATTTCCTTTGTTTTCCTTTTTTATATTGCTTTGCAAACTAGCCTTTCTTCTATAACCTATTCAAATAAGAAGTGAGTTCTGAGCTGAGACTTTCTATATATAATATTTCCGATACATAATTTGCTGATACACTTCAAGCTGGCTTATCTAAACATTCTTTTGAATGCATTTTTCTCACTTCTGAATCTACTTTGTACTTTTACTATTAGTGTACTTGACACTTCACTCAACTTTCCTATGACCTCCTACAATGATTATTCTTCTAGGGAATATACATTTTTCCTTGTTTTTCATTCTCTGTAGTATCTAGCAAAGATTTTGCCATTGAGGTGATATTCATTTTTAAATATAATATGTAGATGTCAACACTCAATTGTAGATTAATCCACCAGTGTTAATTAATTAGGTTAAAGTATATGTATTGAAAATATATTTACCACACCTTTTTCTCTTACCTTGAACTTACTGCCTAAGTTCTTAGATCTTTTCAAATGAATTATTACTGATTTGTCTGATTCAGCTCACACCTTCCTATAGGTAATATTTGCTTTATGAATGTTTAACTTTCACTTAACTCTGTAAATTCCCTGTGTTGATTTTAGCTCTTTTTCCAAGATTTAAAATGTTAATTAGAATAATGCTCACAGAGTTGAGGTAAACACCCTAAACATTAACACTGAAGACATACCTATTAATTTGCTAAAAGAATCAAGCATTTTCATTTGGTAAATTCAAATCTATGAAATATTTATCATTCTTTTATTATCCTTTGCTTTCAGTTAAAAATAAATGTGCTGTTTGTATGCAAAAAAAAATTATATATATATATATATATATATATATATATATATAACTACCATATGACCCTGCAATCCCACTTCTGGGCAAATACACAATTCAAGTTACAGCCACACCATTGTTCACTGCAGCACTATTTACAATATCCAGGAGAGGGAAGCAAGGTAAATTTCCATTAACAGAGGAATAGATAAAGAAAATGTGGTACAAACACACAATGGAATATTAGTTAGAAAAAAGGAGAGAAACTATCTCATTTGCAGAGACATGAATGGACCTACAGACAGTCATATAGAATTCAGTATGTCAGAAAGAGAAAAGCAAATATCGTATACTAACTCATGGACATGGAATCTAGGAAAATGGTATCAGTTCAGTTGCTCAGTTGTGTCTGACTCTTTGCGACCCCATGAATTGCAGCACGCCAGGTCTCCCTGTCCATCACCAACTCCCGGAGTTCACTCAGACTCACGTTCATCGAGTCCATGATGCCATCCAGCCATCTCATCCTCGGTCGTCCCCTTCTCCTCCTGCCCCCAATCCCTCCCAGCATCAGAGTCTTTTCCAATGAGTCAACTCTTCGCATGAGGTGGCCAAAGTACTGGAGTTTCAGCNTGCCATCCAGCCATCTCAGCCTCGGTCGTCCCCTTCTCCTCCTGCCCCCAATCCCTCCCAGCATCAGGGTCTTTTCCAATGAGTCAAATCTTCTCGTGAGGTGGCCAAAGTACTGGAGTTTCAGCTTTAGCATCATTCCTTCCAAAGAACCCAGGACTGATCTCCTTCAGAATGGATTGGGTGGATCTCCTTGCAGTCCAAGGGACTCTCAAGAGTCTTCTCCAGCACCACGGTCCAAAAGCACCAATTCTTTGGTGCTCAGCCTTCTTCACAGTCCAACTCTCACATCCATACATGACTACTGGAAAAACCATAGCCTTGACTAGATGGACCTTTGCTGGCAAAGTAATATCTCTGCTTTTGAATATGCTATCTAGGTTGTTCATAACTTTTCTTCCAAGGAGTAAGCGTCTTTTAATTTCATGGCTGCAGTCACCATCTGCAGTGATTTTGGAGCCCAAAAAATAACGTCTGACACTGTTTCCCCATCTACTTGCCATGAAGTGATGGGACCGGATGCCATGATCTTCGTTTTCTGAATGCTGAGCTTTAAGCCAACTTTTTCACTCTCCTCTTTTACTTTCATCAAGAGGCTTTTTAGTTCCTCTTCACTTTCTGCCATAAGGGTGGTGTCATCTGCATATCTGAGGTTATTGATATTTCTTCCGGCAATCTTGATTCCAGCTTGTGTTACTTCCAGTCCAGCGTTTCTCATGATGTACTCTGCATATAAGTTAAATAAGCAGGAAAATGGTATAGATGATCCTATTTGCACACAGACATACACAGAGAACAAACGTATGGACACCAAGATGGAGGAGGTGGGGTGGAATGAACTGGGAAATTGGGATTGACATATATGTACTATTGGTACTATGCATAAAATACATAAATAATGAGAATCTAGTGAAATGCTCAGGGAACTCTACTCAATGGTCTATGGTGACCTAAATGGAAGAAAATCCAATGACAGGGGACATATATAAACATGTAGCTGATTCTCTTTCTGTACAACAGAAACTAAAACATTGTAAAGCAACTATACTGCATTAAAATTTAATAAAAAATAAATAGGAGCAGCTCCTCAGAGGAGGCTGTGGCTGCAGTGAGGGAGGAGGTGGCCTGGGCAATGATCTAATCATGTCGGATAAAGATGATCTTGAGACTGCAGTGATAACTGAAGCAACTCCCATCCATGAAGATGAGAACTTCTTATCTTCTCAACTTCAGCCAAGAATTTTGAGTCAGTTGATGCAACCAGTCCATTCTGAAGGAGATCAACCCTGGGATTTCTTTGGAAGGAATGATGCTAAAGCTGAAACTCCAGCACTTTGGCCACCTCATGCAAAGAGTTGACTCATTGGAAAAGACTCTGATGCTGGGAGGGATTGGGGGCAGGAGGAGAAGGGGACGACTGAGGATGAGATGGCTGGATGGCATCACGGACTCGATGGACGTGAGTCTGAGTAAACTCCGAGAGATGGTGATGAACAGGGAGGCCTGGTGTGATGCGATTCATGGGGCCACAAAGAGTCGGACACGACTGAGAAACTGAACTGAATTGAACTGACCAATGTCAAGTCAGAGTAAATCAAAATCTATAGCTTCTACTCAGAAAAGACCAGAGTTCCAGTGACCTTGAGACAGAAGTTCTCCCTATTCAGGCATCACAAGTTGCAGGCCAAGAGACTGTTTCCAAAGATGTACCCAAGTCTGGATGGGGCTACTGGGGCAGCTGGGGCAAGTCCTTGCTTTCCTCAGCCTCAGGTAGGACAAGGTATTTCAAATGTCATTGAGAAGGCAGAGGCCTCCCTTGGAATCCCTAGTCCCAGTGAATTTCAACTAAAGTCCAGTATGCAATAGGAGAGACAAATGCCAAAGAGAATGGAAAGTCCTCTCCAATGAGTGGGCCATTTGGGGTATTCTCGACCATCTCTACTGCTGTTCAGAGCACAGGAAAAGTGTTATCACTGGGAGTTTGGATGCCTTAGAATTCATTGGGAAAAAGACAATGGATGTAATAGCAGAAGGGGATCCTGGATTTAAAAGAACCAAGGGTCTGATGAACCGGACTNTTTGGGGTATTCTCGACCATCTCTACTGCTGTTCAGAGCACAGGAAAAGTGTTATCACTGGGAGTTTGGATGCCTTAGAATTCATTGGGAAAAAGACAATGGATGTAATAGCAGAAGGGGATCCTGGATTTAAAAGAACCAAGGGTCTGATGAACCGGACTTCTGATCTACAGTCTCAGGTTTTACAAAAGACAAAAGAGAAAGAGGGGCTACAGACTTCCAATGAGGTTACCATGGCAACAGACAAGAAAATTCATTATGGGCTACCCTTTGATGAATTTCAAGGCCTTTCACATATAGAAGCTATGGAGATGCTCTCTCGAGAAAGTGAAATAAAGGTGAAATCTATTATTAATTATCTAAGTGGAGAAAAATTAAGAGACTCTAAAACTTGAATTGGAGCAACTCAAAGAAGCATTTTCCCTAGCAGAGTTCTATGAGGAAGAGGAGGAAGAGAAGAAAGGGAATGAAAACTTTACCAAAGAGATAACAGGGCTATTTTCTCAGCTGCATGTCTCCTCCAAACCAGAGAAACTTGCCAGGGCAAGAAATACAGCCTATGAATGGATCAGGACATCTCTGGCCAAACCACTAGAAGAGGGGAAGGAGAAAAATAGTTGGACGCAAAAAAACCTGAGCAAATCAATAACAATTCAATAGAGGATATCCATGCATTTGCAATCCAGAGCCTAGCAGAACTGACTGCTTGCTCAATTGAACTGTTTCACAAAACAGCTGCTCTGGTTCTGCATGGCTGGAAGCAGGAAGTAACAACCATAGAAATGAGCAGAGCCCTTTGCCAGACGCCAGTTTTGTTGTGTCAAGAGTTGTCCTCTATGTCTAAAGAGTTCACCACCTGCCTAACAGCTGCTGGGGTTAAGGAAAAGGCTGATATCCTTAATCCACTAATCACTAGAGGCATCAAACAGTGCTTCCTACATTCTGGATGTCTTTCAGTGACTTTTACCCGAACTGGAGATTTCACTTATTAAGAATAAGACTGAGTTACCAGAGGCATGAACTTCACGTCCAGAAGCCTTTGTCCAAACACTGAGGAACAGAGAAGATTCTACCTGAGACTTGTGATGGCTGAGAAATGCCACTCTTCGGTAGCCCTGCAGAAGTGAGGGAGAAAGGTTATTTAAGTATATAAAAATCCCAGCAGGAGAGCTGGTTTGAAGGAAGTTTGTTGTCTTCACTGCTTGGCTGAAGTATTCAGGTCCTCACACTGCTCTTCCCAGTTGTTGTAATTAATAAATTATTTGAAAAGAAACTTTTATAGACAGTTTAAAAAAATAGCTCTAGGTGAAAGTTAATGGGATACTCAGGCAAAGATATTGGTCTTTCTTTGACAATATGCAAAACACTAAAATTTTTGTCATGAATGTAATTTTACACTCCATGTATATAACTGGTTGTTAAACAAGAGGAAAATAAATTTAAAAAAAAAGAGGAAAAGGAATTCAGTATTCTGGAATTCATGTGCTTGATCTGTTAATGCCATTTTCTTTCTCCTTTCTATAATAAAATCTATGGCTTTAAGAAAACTGAGTATGTATAAATTCTGTAGTGATTACCCTTTATTACATGGATTCTTGTAACTGGTTAGAAAATTTCATTTACTCTTTAATTCTCAGTAGATATGTGGCATTGAGGAGAAGCTTATAGAATATTTAACTATAGCAAAGTGCCCCTAGAGTTCAGATTGCTCTCCCAATCCCACAATGGTAAGCTTCAAGTTGTAGCTGACCCCCACTCTACCAGATTCAAGGCCAAGAAGTGCAATTTGGAGAAACAGTTTCATGTTTGCAGATATTCTGGGTTTTCAGGACGTTTTTCATGCATACCCTATATACAGGATGAATTCTGTAATAGCCAGCTCCAAAGAGTATTGAAGCTCTTTCAGTCATTGTTTTTGTTGTATGAATATTGTTGAAGTGAACTGCAGAGTCCCATGAAAACGATGTTCATATATAATAGGATTAAGACAGCATATTTTCATTCTTTTTTATTTCTTTTAATGTATTCTTTAGCATGTTTATAAATATAACATTTATCCTTCAGATCTTAAGTCTTTTTTTGCTTTCTTCAGCAATTTAAAATACTTACAGGTTATCTTCTTCCTTAAAGCTATTTTGATATCTACTTTTTTAAAAACCCATTCTCCAACTTTATGGTTTTTAATGATTCAGGTAACTTTTGTGAGCTCTGCCCCATATCTTTTAAAACCTTTAAATAAAATGTAATAGTTATTTCAGTTTATCTTTTCATTTATTTTTCCAAATGTAAGCCCCAATATCTTCTCAAACCAAAGAAATAGCAAAGTGAACTTATAACATAGGTTGATATCAAGACTGTTTCTATGCGTCACCTTATTTGGGATGGGGGCAGTCTGTTAAGCAAGGTAGATTTGGAATAAAAAGGTACACCAACATAAAAAAAAATTAATAAATAAAAATCCAAAACTTATAGATACAGAGAACTGATTGGTTGTAGGCAAAGGAGGTGGCTATTGGTGGGGAAAGTAGAACAAGGTGGTAAAAAGGTACAAAATTCCAGTTGTACAGTAAGTTCTGAGGATGTAATGTACACCTTTCTGAATATAATTAATAATGCTGCATTGCAGAACTGTAAGCTGCTAAGAGGGTAGGTCTTAAAATTTTTCATCACAGGAGAAAGTCTGTTAACTTTATGAGGTGATGGAAGTTAACTAAACTTACTGTGATAATAATTTTGCATTATATATATTATATACATATTAATATATATATAATCACTATGTTGTACACCTAAAACTGATGTTATATTCCAGTTATATCTCTAGAAGTAACATCCCAAAAAGATGTCCTTTTCATTATAGGGGACTGGAATGCAAAAGTAGGAAGTCAAGAAACACCTAGCTGCTGCTGCTAAGTCACTTCAGTTGTCTGACTCTGTGCGACCCCATAGACAGCAGCCCACCAGGCTCCCCCATCCCTGGGATTCTCCAGGCAAGAACACTAGAGTGGGTTGCCATTTCCTTCTCCAATGCATGAAAGTGAAAAGTGAAAGTGAAGTCACTCAGTCGTGTCCGACTCTTGGCGACTCCATGGACTGCAGCCTACCAGGCTCCTCCATCCATGGGATTTTCCAGGCAAGAGTACTGGAGTGGGGTGCCACTGCCTTCTCCAGAAACACCTAGAGTAACAGGCAAATTTGGCCTTGGAGTACAGAATGAAGCAGGGCAAAAGCTAATAGAGTTCTGCCGAGAGAACGCGCTGGTCATAGCAAACACCCTCTTCCAACAACACAAGAGGACTCTACACATGGACATCACCAGATGGTCAACACCAAAATCAGACTGATTATATTCATTGCAGCCAAAGATGGAGAAGCTCTATTCAGTCAGCAAAAACAAGAGCGGGAGCTGACTGTGGCTCAGGTCATGAACTCCTTATGCCAAATTCAGACTTAAGTTGAAGACAGTGGAGAAAACCACTAGACCATTCAGGTATGACCTAAATCAAATCCCTTATGACTATACAGTGGAAGTGAGAAATAGATTTAAGCAACTAGATCTGATAGACAGAGTGCCTGATGAACTATGGACAGAGGTTTGTGACATTGTACAGGAGATAGGGATTGAGACCATCCCCAAGAAAAAGAAATGCAAAAAAGCAAAATGGCTGTCTGAGGAGGCCTTACAAATAGCTGTGAAAAGAAGGGAAGTGAAAAGCAAAGGAGAAAAGGAAAGATATACCCATTTGAATGCAGAGTTCCAAGAATAGCAAGGAGAGATAAGAAGCCTTCCGCAGTGATCACTGCAAAGAAATAGAGGAAAAGAACAGAATGGGAAAGACTAGAGATCTCTTCAAGAAAATTAGACATACCAAGGGAACATTTCATGCAAAGATGGGCTCAATAAAGGACAGAAATAGAAGGGACCTAACAGAAGCAGAAAATACTAAGAAGAGGTGGCAAGAAAACACAGAAGAACTGTACAAAAAAGAGCTTCATAACCCAGATAATCACGATGGTATGATCACTCACCTAGAGCCAGACATCCTGGAATGTGAAGTCAAGTGGGCCTTAGGAAGCATCACTACAAACAAAGCTAGTGGAGGTGATGGAATTCCAGTTGAGCTATTTCAAATCCTGAAAGATGATGCTGTGAAAGTGCTACACTCAATATGCCAGCAAATTTGGAAAACTCAGCAGTGGCCACAGGACTGGAAAAGGTCCGTTTTCATTCCAATCCCAAAGAAAGGCAATGCCAAAGAATGTTCAAACTACCACACAATTGTACTCATCTCACACGCTAGGAAAGTATTGCTCAAAATTCTTCAAGCCAGACTTTAACAATACGTGAACCGTGAACTTCCAGATGCTCAAGGTGGATTTAGAAAAGGCCAAGGAACAAGAGATCAAATTGCCAACATCCACTGGATCATCGGAAAGGCAAGAGCGTTCCAGAAAAACATCTATTTCTGCTTTATTGACTATGTCAAAGCCTTTGACTGTGTGAATCACAAAGAACTGTGGAAAATACTTAAAGAGATGGGAATACTAGACCACCTGACCTGCCTCCTGAGAAATCTGTATGCAGGTTAAGAAGCAACAGTTAGAACTGGATATGAAACAATGGACGGTTCAAAGTTGGGGAAGGAGTACATCAAGGCTTTATCACCTTTCTTATTTCACTTATATACAGAGTACATCATGAGAAATGCCAGGCTGGATGAAACACAAGCTGGAATCAAGACTGCCGGGAGAAATATCAATAACCTAAGATATACAGATTGACAAAACCCTTTTGAAAGAAAGTGAAGAGGAACTACAAAGCCTCTTGATGAAAGTAAAAGAGGAGAGTAAAGAAGCTGGCTTAAAACACAACATTCATAAAACAAAGGTCATGGCATCTGGTCCCATCACTTCATGGCAAATAGATAGGGAAACAATGGAAACAGTGATAAACTTTATTTTGGGGGGCTCCAAAATCACTGCAGATGGTGACTGCAGCCAT
>SJYX01001517.1:24975-41347 GCA_006410675.1 Oreotragus oreotragus
TTCAAGAGATGGGAATACCAGACCACCTTACCTGCCTCCTGAGAAATCTGTATGCAGGTCAAGAAGCAACAGTTAGAACTGGACATGGAACAGTGGACTGGTTCCAAATCAGGAAAGGAGTACATCAAGGCTGCATATTGTCACCTTGCTTATTTAACTTATATGCAGAGTACATCATGCAAAATGCCCGGCTGGATGAAGCACAAGCTAGAATCAAGATTTCCAGGAGAAATATCAATAACTTCAGATATGCAGATGACACGATCCTTATGGCAGAAAATGAAGAAGAACTAAAGCGCCTCTTGATGAAAGTGAAAAGGATAGTGAAAATGTTGGCTTGAAATGCAATATTAAAAAAGCTAAGATGGTAGCGTCTGGTCTCACCACTTCATGGCAAATAGATGAGGGAACAATGGAAACAGTGATAAACTTTGTTATTTTGGGCTCCAAAATCTCTGCAGATGGTGACTGCAGCCATGAAATTAAAAGACACTTGCTCCTTGGACCAAAAGCTATGACCAACCTACACAGCATTTTAAAAAGCAGAGACAAAAGAGACATAAAGAACAGAATTTTGGACTCTGGGAGAAGGCAGGGGTGGGATGCTTTGAGAGAATAGCACTGAAACATGTGTATTACCATAAGTGAAATAGATGAACAGTTCAAGTTTGATGCATGAAGCAGGGCACTCAAAGCCAGTGCATTGGGACAACCCAGAGGCAGGGGATGGGTAAGGAGAGGGGAGAGGGTTTCAAGACAAGGGAACACATGTACACCCATAGCTGATTCATCTCAATGTGTGGCAAAAAAACACCACAATATTGTAAAATAATTAGCCTCCTTGGACTGCAAGAAGATCCAAAAGAAAAGAAAGAAAAGATCCAAAAGAAAAATTTTTTTAAAAAGCAGAGCAAAGCTGTCATAATTTCAGATTGGGCAAAGTGCCTATAGAAAATAGTAAATCAGGTGGACTATAAAGATTTTGCATTTAATTCTGAATTTTACATTTTTAGTGTATAAGCTTTTCCTGAATACAAATTAATCATCTTTGAAAGCTATATTAATACTTTCAGGTGACTAAAGCACTATTTAAAACACAACAGATAAATGAGAGTTTACAAAGTAGTCAATACAAGTCTACCTTAATTTATTATCTTTGTAACTTAAAAATCATATAAACCCAGTTTTGCTTTGTCATTCAGTAATTCTTATTTTTGTCGGCATCTGAAAACCTCATTGTAAGATCTGATCACTTTTTGTCAGATGGAAACGTGTTTGACCAAATATACAAGCAGGAACATATAGATGGTGATGATAGTCATTTCATTCTAGTTGAATTTCTTTTAGTCCAATTACAAATGCATTTTTTTCTTTCATGTTATTTACTACAATGCCTTCTGATAATTAAGTTCTTCCCATGGGAAAAAGTAGTACATTAGGAAATATTTATTGAGTAAAAAACCTTGCTTTGAAAAATCTACCAATATGTCCTTTATGTCCTTTCAGCAAGAGTTAATTGTAAGATGAAATTTTCCAAACATTTTCTTTTTTATAAAAATAAAATTTGCTAATTGAAGCAGAGAATCTGTTGAACTTTGGTATCCCCTGTAGAGAAGCTAAAAATGCATGAGTTAATATACTGTGACTATGGAGCTTAGATACTATTAACAAGGGGAAAAATAAATATGATTCTAGGCCACCAACCACTTTTAGTAACTATATTTCTAGCTATTATTTTCCCTGTTGAAAAGGTACATTAGGATTTGATGTGCTTGGCATGCTGTACAGAATGCTAATACTTGCTAATTACAGACTACTTTCAAAAAATCAGGTAGATCTACAAATAATGTCCAATTTATCTGCACTTGCAGGAAAGGCAATTCAATATTGCTGAGAAAATAAGAGGCCAGTGGAAGATACCATATACCATGACAATTTTACCTTAGCTTTGAATCTCTTTTCATATTTTAAAATTGGGCTATAGTTGCTTTATGATGTTTTGCTTTCTATTGTACAGCGAAGTGAATCAGCCATCAGTTCAGTTCAGTTCAGTTCATTTGCTCAGTTGTGTCCGACTCTTTGTGACCCCATGAATTGCAGCATGCCAGGCCTCCCTGTCCATCACCAACTCCCAGAGTTCATTCAAACTCACGTTCATCAAATCAGTGATGCCATCCAGCCATCTCATCCTCTGTCATCCCCTTCCCCTCCTGCCCCTAGTCCTTCCCAGCATCAGCGTCTTTTCCAGTGAGACAGCCCTTTGTATGAGGTGGCCAAAGTACTGGAGTTTCAGCCTCAGCATCAGTCCTTCCAATGAACACCCAAGACTGATCTCCTTTAGGATGGACTGGTTGGATCTCCTTTGCAGTCCAAGGGACTCTCAAGAGTCTTCTCCAACACCACAGTTCAAAAGCATCAATTCTTCGGCGCTCAGCCTTCTTCACAGTCCAACTCTCACATCCATACATGACCACAGGAAAAACCATAGCCTTGACTAGATGGACCTTTGTTGGCAAAATAATATCTCTGCTTTTGAATATGCTGCCTAGGTTGGTCATAACTTTCCTTCCAAGGAGTAAGTGTCTTTTAATTTCATTGCTGCAGTCACCATCTGCAATGATTTTGGAGCCCCCCAAAATAAAGTCTGACACTGTCTCCCCATCTATTTCCCATGAAGTGATGGGACCAGATGCCATGATCTTCGTTTTCTGAACGTTGAGCTTTAAGCCAACTTTTTCACTCCCCTCTTTCACTTTCATCAAGAGGATTTTTAGTTCCTCTCCACTTTCTGCCATAAGGGGGGTAATCAGCCATAAGTATACATATACCCCCTCCTGCTGGGGCCTCCCTCCCATCCACTTCTCCACATCCCACCCTCTAAGTGATCAAAGAGCACTGAGCTGAGCTCCCCGTGCTACACAGCAGCTTCCCACCTAGCTGTCTGTTTTAATCCTAGCAATGTACATGCATCCACCTCAGTCTCCCAGCGGAGGCTGCCTCCTGGGCCCTCCACATGTCCAACTCCCATTCTCTGACTGTGTCTCTATTCCTTCCCTGAAAATATTAATAGGTTCCTCTGGGCTGCTTTTCTAGATTCCACATGTATGCAGTAATATATGATACTTGTTTTTCTCTTTTTGTCTCACTTCACTCTGCATGAGCGTCTCTAGGTCCATCCACGTCTCTACAAATGACCCAATTCTGTTCCTTTTTATGTCTTGTCAATGTATTCCTCTGGCTGAATCTTTTCAACCATCTTTTTCTCAAATTCAGATTACTCTTCAGATTCAGGTTTAAAGAGCTCTTAAAATTTTCAAGTAGGGACTTCCCCGTGGTCTAGTGGTTAAGAACCCACCTTGCAATGCAAGCAAACTAAGATCCCACCTGTTGCTTAGCAACTGAGCCCGCCCTTGGCAACTGCTGAGCCCACGTACCACAACTAGAGAGTCTGTGCCTTGCAGTAAAAGATCCCGCACGACACACTGAGACCATGAAGCTAAATTAACCACAAAAAAAGTCTTAGACTATGTCTCCTTGAATACAACAATCTCAGTGGCTATTCAAGAGAAATAAGAGTAAGCAAGTAAAACTGAATGAGCTGAAACAGTGGGTAGGCAGATGATCATGGCAGGGAGGGAATGCACATACTGGAAAAAACACTAGGCTCTGGGGGCCAGCTCAATCCCAATTCTAATCCTGCTTTGGGTACATTAAGCTACAATTGCCTCTTTTCTTGTAATGTAGTAATAATGGCCTAACCCATAAGATTTTTGAGAAGAGAAATGAGACAGCTTAAAGCTTCTAGTGTAATTTTTGCACATGTTTAATTTTCAGGGAATAGCAGTCATTAAATGAATTCTTTTCTTGAGTTTACTTATGTTTTTATTTTAGACGACTAGATCATCCTAAAGTCAATATTCCGGTAGGAAAAGAATATCATACAACTATCCAAAGTCAACTTACTATGGTGTTGACAGAGATTTATCTTGGTTACATGAAACAAAACAGTGAGGTTTCTGTTGAAATTTTTACTACAAAGTTTCAAGTGAGGTTTTGCAAGATGTTGCAAATGCCTTGCCTTATGGCTAAGAGTGGAAAAATAATTCTGAAATTTTAGCCTCAAGGTATAGCTGGACTGATATTGCTAAAGGAAATGGGAGGCAGATGGTGTCACAAGAGGCTTCATGGGGAGACATTCACAACCCCTGACTCTTCAGGGTGTAAGGGACAACAGTCTGATTTTCACACTCACACATACGCCCATTAGGGTTAAAATGTTGAAGAGTCACAATTATTGAGATATAACCATGGTAAGCAGAAAGGTTTTCTTTTTTTCTTCAGAAGTTGCTTTTCCAATGTCACAGAACAAGGAGGATTGACTCTAATGCTGGTGATGTGTATAACTGACTTACTGTCCTTTGAAAATCCAGTAGAGTTCTGAGTGAGCTCTGCAAAATTAGACATCTCCCTTCCTTGTCCCTAAATTGAGTACGACAGAAATGTTGCATTCTTCTCTCAAGTGTAGAATCGTATTTTAGCATGAAAGTGAAATGTCAGTTCATTAATTTACAGTGAATAATCTCTGTGATGCTTTTGAACTGTGGTGTTGGAGAAGACTCTTGAGAGTCCCTTGGACCTCAAGGAGATCCAACCAGTCCATCCTAAAGGACATCAGTCTTGAGTGTTCATTGGAAGGACTGATGTTGAAGCCGAAACTCCAATACTTTGGCCACCTGATGTGAAAAGCTGACTCATTGGAAAAGACCCTGACGCTGGGAAAGATTGAAGGCAGGAGAAGAAGGGGTTGACAGAAGATGAGATGACATCAGTCTTGAGTGTTCATTGGAAGGACTGATGTTGAAGCCGAAACTCCAATACTTTGGCCACCTGATGTGAAAAGCTGACTCATTGGAAAAGACCCTGACGCTGGGAAAGATTGAAGGCAGGAGAAGAAGGGGTTGACAGAAGATGAGATGGCTGGATGGCATCACCGACTCAATGGACATGAGTTTCAGTAAACTCTGGGATTTGGTGATGGACAGGGAGGCCTGGCATGCTGCAGTCCATGGGGTCCCAAAGATTTGGACGTGACTGAGCAACTGAACTGAACTGAACTGAACTGAATCTCTGTATTGAAACCAAAGCAGTCAAAGCCTGACATGGAGGTCTACATGGAAGCCGAATAAAAATGGAAAGTCTTCTTTGGAAAGCAGAAATCAGACCAAGAGTCGTTCTGTGGAAATAGATGAGTGGAAATATACCGCTTCAATCCAGTGTTTAACAACAGGTTTCCTTGACTATGTGTATTCCCTCCTGCCATTATCCCATGGCTCTCAGTCCCTAATAAACTCCTCAGAAGTGTCTCCTGTAATTGCTGTGTCTGCTTTTCTCTCCCTTATTTCCATTCTTTCTTTTCCTTGTTTATAGGGTATAGTTGCTTCACAACATTGTGCTGGTTCTGCTGAATAGCCAGAGTGAGTCAGCCGCATGTACACACAAATGCCCCCCCTTCTGGGTTTCCCTCCCATCTAGGTCGCCATAGAGAATGGAGGGTAGGGCTCCCCCTTCTATGCAGTAAACTCTCCCATAATCTATGCCATGCACAGCAGTGTGCTGGTGGTAGTTTACTTTCTAAGTCGTTCTGACTCTTGCGACCCCATGGACGGTAGCCTTCCAGGCTCCTCTGCCCATGGGATTCTCCAGGCAAGAATACTGGAGTGGGTTGCCATTTCCTCCTCCAGAGGATCTTTCTGACCCAGGAATTGAATCTGGGTCTCCTGCACTGCAGGCAGATTCTTTACCAACTGAGCTGTGAGGGAAGCCCAATGCATAGCAGTGCATACATGTCACTTCCAATCTCCCAACTTATCCCAGCCCACCCCCTTTGTGCCCCTATGTTCGTTCTCTTGATCTGTGTCTCTATTTCTGCTTTGCAAACAGGTTCAGCTGTACTATTTTTCTATATTTCACATATATATGTTAATATAAAGTATTTGTTTTTCTTTCTGACCTACTTCACTCTGTATGACAGCCTCTCTATCCAACCATGTCTCTACAAATGACCTAATTGTGTTCCTTTTGATCACTGAGTAATATTCCATTGTGCATATGTACCACATCTTCTTTATCCACTCCTCTATAAATGGATATTTAGGTTGCTTCTGTGTCTTGGCTATCGTAAAAGTATTGCAGTGAGCATTGGGGTGGATGTGTCTTTTTTTTAATTATGTTTTTCTCAAGGTATACACTCAGTAGTGGGAATACTGGGCCATAGGGTAGTTCTGTTTTTAGTTTTCTAAGGAACTTCCATTCTCTTTTCCATAGGGGTTGTATCAATTTACAGTCCCACTAACAGTGCAAGGGGCCCTGGTGGCTCAGCAGTAAGGTAAAATGCAAGAGAAGAAAGTTTTATTCCTGGCTGGGGATGATCCCCTGGAGAAGGAAATGGTAACCAATCCAGTATTCTTGCCTGGAAAATCCCATGGACAGGGGAGCCTGGTGGGCTACAGTCCATAGCATCACAAAAGAGTCAGGCATGACTTAGTCACTAAACAACAACAGTGCAAGAGGGCTTCCTTTCTCCACATCCGCTCCAGCATTTATTTGGTGGTAGATCTTTTGATGGTGGCCATTCTGTTTGGGGCTTCCCTGATAGATCAGTTGGTAAAGAATCTGCCTGCAATGCAAGAGACCCTTGTTCGATTCCTGGGTCAGGAAAATCCCCTGGAGAAGGGAAAGGCTACCCAGTTGAGATATTTCAAATCTTAAAAGATGATGCTGTGAAAGTGCTGCACTCAATATACCAGCAAATTTGGAAAACTCAGCAGTGGCCACAGGACTGGAAAAGGTCAGTTTTCATTCCAATCCCAAAGAAAAGCAATACCAAAGAATGTTCAAACTACCCCACAGTTGCACTCATCTCACACATTAGTAAAGTAATGCTCAAACTTCCCCAAGTCAGGCATCAACAGTATGTGAATCGTGAACTTCTAGATGTTCAAGTTGGATTTAGAAAAGGCAGAGGAACCAGAAATCAAATTGACATTTGTTTGATCATCGAAAAAGCAAGAGCATTCCAGAAAAACATCTATTTTTGCTTTATTGACTATGCAAAAGCCTTTGACTGTGTGGGTTATAACAAACTGTGGAAAATTCTGAAAGAGATGGGAATATCAGACCATCTTACCTGCCTCATGAGCAGTCTGTATGCAGGTCAAGAAGCAACAGTTAGAACTGGACATGGAACAAAAGGCTGGTTCCAAATCAGGAAAGGAGTACATCAAGGCTATATATTATCACCCTGCTTATTTAACTTATATGCAGAGTACATCATGAAAAACGCTGGGCTGGATGAAGCACAAGCTGGAATCAAGATTGCTGGAAGAAATTATCAATAACCTCATACATGCAGATGACACCACCCTTATGGAAGAAAGTGAAGAATAACTAAAGAGCATTTTGATAAAAGTGAAAGAGGAGAGTGAATAAGTTGGTTTAAAACTCAACATTCAGAAAACTAAGATCTTGGCATCCAGTCTCATCACTTCATGACAAATAGATGGGGAAACAATGGAAACAGTTTTGGGGGGGGGCTCCAAAATCATTGCGGATGGTGACTGAAGCCATTAAATTAAAAGATGCTTGCTCCTTGGAAGGAAAGCTCTGACCAACTTAGACAGCATATTAAAAAGCAGAGACATTACCAACAAAGGTCCATCTAGTCAAAGCTATGGTTTTTGCAGTGATCATGTATGGATATGAGAGTCGGACTATACAGAAAGTTGAGCACTAAAGAGTTGATGCTTTTGAATTGTGGTGTTGGGGAAGCCTCTTGAAAGTCCCTTGGCCTGCCAGGAGATCCAACCAGTCAATTTTAAAGGAAATCAATCCTGAATATTCACTGGAAGGACTGATGCTGAAGCTGAAACCCCAGTACTTTGGCCACCTGATGCAAAGAACTGACTCATTTGGAAAGACCCTGATGCTGGGAAAGATTGAAGGCAGGAGGAGAAGGAAACAACAGAGGATGAGATAGTTGGATGGCATCACCAACGTGATGGACAAGAGTTTGAGTAGGCTCCAGGAGTTGGTGAAGGACAGGGAAGCCTGGCATGCTGCAGTCCATGGAGTCGCAAAGAGTCGGACATGACTGAGCAACTCAACTGACTGAATCTATCTGTGTGAGGTGACACCTCATTGTAGTTTTGATTTGCATTTCTATAATAATTAGTGCTTGAGTGGACTCCGATTAAGCCTTCCATGTGGCCAGATCCAGAGGTCATTTCTCAGTCCACACTAACATGATCTTTGAACAGTGTAAAACCGTGTAAAATGTTATTGATGACTTCCTCCTCTTTGAAACATTTCATCACTTGTTTCCTAGTCATAATACACCCAGTACCATATTCCCTTGCTTTTCCGACACCACACTGGTTCTTAAATATTTTTTTAAACTTTTATTTTGAAATAACTTTATACTTAGAGAAAATTTGCAGGAATAGTGCAAAGAACTTCCATAGACCCTTCACCCAGATTCAACAACTGCTAATATTTTGCCACAGTGTTATCATTTTCTGTCTCAGTCATTCAACTTTTCCCCTGAACCTTCTAAGAGTAGATTAAAGCGGTCAGGATCCTTGACCCATTCACTTCTCTGTGTATTTCTTCAGAAGTAGGACATAATTTAATATAATTACAGTACAATAATCAAAATTGGAAAATGTTACACTGATATTATCAATATTCTCCATTATTAGAATTAATCACATTTGACCAATTGTCCCAATAATACCCTTCTTAGGATCCTTCTTATTAAACTTCTTAGGATATTAGAAAAAAATATCCTTTTCTAGTCTGGGATCAAATCCAGAATCATGACTGCTTTTATGCTTTTAAATCACCTTTAATCTGAAGTTCAGACTGTATTTGTCTCCCATGACATTGGCTTTTGAAAGGATACCAGACAATTATTCTGAAGAACGAGTCTTCCCCACGATTGCATTCAGGTTTACATGTTTGGTAGGAATACAGCATCAGTGCATTTTCATCAGGAGGTGCACAGTGTTGGTTTGGCTTGTCCCACTACTGGTAACATTACTTCTGATCATTTGGTTACAGTGATATCCTCTGAGTTTCTCCCTGAAAATTACAACTTTTCCATTTACAATTAATATATAATTAATGAGGTGATATTTTGAGGCTCTGTGTATATTCTGCACCCCATTAACTTACAACTACTAGTCTAGGCACATGCTGATGACTCTTGCCTTAATTATTATGATCATGGTTGCAAAATGATGACTTTCTAGCTTCAGCTATATTTCTTGGCATCCTATTCACAGTAAGGCAGTTTCCTCCCCCCCCCCACCTCCATTTATTTGGAGAATTATTTTTCATTCAGTATGAAGCCATTGATTCATATTATATTCAATAGCTTGATTCAATGGGTTTATTCAATCTATCACATTCATCATATTTGTTGATACTGAAATTGCTCCATTTTTGAGTCCCTTTTGCTTTTTTTCTAATTTCTTGTCCTGCAAACATGGAATAATCTAGGGCTTGCCCACACTTCTCGTTTCTTTTCTATGCACTCATTCTGGGTCATCTCATCCAATCCAATAGTTTAACTATTGTCTTTATACTGAAGACTCTAAACTTATATCTTTAGTCTACCCCTTCCACATGAACTAGATCTGTGTTTCCAGCAGCCTGCTTTACCCTGTGAAGTCTACTACACAGCCCAAATTTAAACTATGTTCTCTATATATGTACCTCCCCTCCACATATCCCATCCCAATTAAGTAAAATTCACCTGAGCCAGTGATCAAGCAAAAATTCTTGGAGTCCTGCCTGATTTCTCTCTCTCTTCTCACGCCCCTCAAGTGATCTGCCAGCAAGTTCTACAGCTTCCAGTTTCATAAATAATCTGGTATCTGACTGCTTCATATCACTTTCACTGTTACCATGTAAATCCAAGGTTGTTATTCTTCACGTGGATTATTGCAATAGACTTCTACTCCTATTTGCTTTCCATGAACTACACTCCAATCACCAACCAGACTGTGTCTTTAAAATCATATATTATCATGGCATTCTTTTGTTCAAAATCTTCTAACATCTTCCTAGCCTTTTAAACTAAATTAACAAATCTGATTATGGCCTGAAAGGTTTGGCATAGTCTGGTTGGTAATCTATCGGCCTGACTTCATCTCTAGTCCTCCTTTCATCTCATCCTATCTTGTCCCCTTGCTCTTCTTCTAGTTTCTTCGGCCTGTCCCTGCCTCAGGGCATAATTCTGGGCAGATTTAATTTTTACCTACCTCTGCTCCCATTTGCAATGGATTGACTTGGGCAGTGGTTCTCAATTGGGGGCAGTTTTTCTCCCCAAGATTAGTTAGCAATGTTTTAAGATGTTTGGTTTTCATGACTGTGGAAGTACTACTGGTATCTATTAGGCAGAAGACAAAGATAATGCCAAATGTTCTATAATGCACAAAACAACTCTCTACAACAAATACGTTATCTGGCCCCATATCCTGAGGTTGAGAAGCATTGATCTAGGGCAAACATGATAATTCAAAAAGGTCAGATATTAATGATAGACAGGTTTGAGGTCCATACCCTTTCATCTACTAGCTTCCCTAACTATCAATTACATATCCACAAAACGGGAATAGTAATATATAGCTCACATAAAGTATTGTTAGGTTTAAATGAGATAATGTTATATAAACAACACCCACCCTTGGGGTAGATGGTAAAGTTCCATAACTGCTACTCCAGTGACTTCTAAATTAAGGTCAGGATTAAAGCAATTAAAAGAAACTGAGCCTTTGGGTCTCACCATTCCCTTTGGATTCTCTTTTTGTTTGATTTTCATGAAACTCTAAATATCCTGAGAACACTGCTTCACACATGGTGAGCACTCTATATATATTCGCTGTTGCTATTATTAGTATTGTTGTAGCTTTTACCTGTATACTGAACAAGTAAGCATTTCTTAGTTGTTGGTGGTGGGGTTTTTTGTTTTTTGTTTTTTTCTTGAGAGATACACCTAGTCTTTCCTCCACCAAAAAAATGCTTCTTCAGTCTAGAGAAATACTGAATTTTAATGGGTGGGATGCATACTCCTTCTTTTACACCACACCATGTCTGCTCTGACAATTGAGCATCTGTGATCACTTTACACTTTTTCTGATCCTTTCTGTGAACTAGCAGATTGATTTTTAAGCTTATCCTGTTGACATTTTCAGTTCCTAGGAAGTAAGACGTTTGTTTTGCTCTAAGCTTTGTCCCTGTGGATAACTCTACCCTGATGGCACCCATCTTTTTGGGATTTCAACAATCCCCCAAATAAACCCAAGTCCATCTGCTAAAGGACCTAAAAAGAGTCTGAAGTGTGATTAAAGGAAATTGAGCCTTTTGGTCTCACCATCCCCTCTAGATTTTCTTTCTCTTTGGTTTTCATGAAACATTAAATTTGCCAGGGAGTAAATACTGCTTCCCGCAGGTTAATGCATGTGTTTTCAGTAACATGAGAAATAAGGGGGAAAGGTGTTGGATGGAGAAAGTTATGCTGCGGAATGTGGGAGGATTAGCTACAATGAAGGAGAAAAGATATTTCAGACTAACGGATTTTTTAAAGTTTATGCTTTTGTATGTGGGGAATCACATTTCCAGGTAGGAAGGCAATTTGGTAGAAATGCAGGCAAAGGTTAGGCTCAGGTTTAGGCACTCCTGAATATCTCCATTGGTTCAGCCTGGACACTGCATGCTCTGAGCCCCATTAGTTTCTTCATCTATATCGTGAAGACAATAACATATCCATAGGGTACTTTAGGAATTAAGGTCATATGCCTGCAAGGACCTGATGCATAGTGAGCACTCAACATTACTAGTATTTTATTTTCCTAATACCCTTGCTTGTGTTTCAGAGTCTCTGACCCGCTTTGGGAAGAGGAATGCCTGATCTGTTTCAACATGGAGATTTTATCAAAATGTTCTAATCACCTAAAATCTTATTTCTCAAGTTCTTTTTTGCTTGCTGATTTTCCTTCCTTCTTTTCTCATAGTTCTCTGATATAGAGCATGATAAAAGATTTCCGTTGTTACTTTTTAAACTAATTCTTTTTATATGCAAATATCTTTAAATGTGTCACTCTACGATCTACTCTAGTTCAGTTCAGTTCAGTCGCTCAATCCTGTCTGACTCTTTCCAGTCCCATGAACTGCAGCACGCCAGGCCTCCCTGTCCATCATCAAATCCCAGAGTCCACCCAAACCCATGTCCATCGAGTCGATGATGCCATCCAACAATCTCATCCTCTGTTGTCCCCTTCTCCTTCTGCCTGCAATCTTTTCCAGCATCAGGGTCTTTTCCAATGAGTCAGCTCTTCACATCAGGTGGCCAAAGTATTTGAGCTTCAACCTCAGCATCAGTCCTTCCAGTGAACACCCTGACTGGTCTCCTTAGGATGGACTGGTTGCATCTCCTTGCAGTCCAAGGGACTCTCAAGAGTCTTCTCCAATACCACAGTTCAAAAACATCAATTCTTTGGCACTCAGCTTTCTTTATAGTCCAACTCTCACATCCATACATGACCACTGGAAAAACCATAGCCTTGACTAGATGGACCTTTGTTGGCAAAGTAATGTCTCTGAAGCAAGGTCTCATCCTTGTCTTTCGAACTTGCCAATGTCTTTCTTTGACTTTTATGACTTGTTTGCGGCCTTTCTTCTTTTTGGAAGCCTGAGGGATTGATTCATGGGCTCTGGCCAGCGAGAGGGCTGGGTGCAACCTCAGCTTTACCGGCGGCTGGCTCTGGGGCTGTGAGCAAGTCACTTCACCACCCTGAGCCTCAGCGTCCTCAGCTGTGACACGGGCGTCTCATTCCTGTGCCAGGGCTCTCGTGAGAAGAACCTGTCTGAAGGCGTCTGCTGGGGTCTGGCTCCTGGCCGGTCCTCAGTAAGTGAGGGCTCCCTGCTCTCTGACGGCCTGTCCCACTCTATCCTGATGCACCTGAGCTCAAGTTCCATCCCATCTTTGGCCTTACCTCTGGGCTCTTCCACCCAGGAGTCGTCTTCCTCTGTTGGAAGGTCTCTGACCTCCTCCTGTCTGGAGAGCAGGAACAGACCTCCTCTCTTTCTGCCCGTGTCTGACTTCCTGGCATGATGTGGACGCCTTTAGGGCACTGACTGGTGGTTATGGTTTGGCCTGGCCATGGGAATCGTTGATTTAGTAATTGAGAAGTTGACACCAAGAGAATGGAACAGAGTCATCTGTTCTCTCACTGAATGTAGTTCGATTAGTATGTGATATTGTTGGTGTATGGTATGGTGGTATTGTTCAGTCGGTCAGTTGTTTCTGACTCTTTGTGACCCCATGAACTTGCAGCATGCCAGGCTTACCTGTCTTTCATTATGTCACGGAGTTTGCTCAGATTTATGTCCATTGAGTCAATGATGCCATCCAACCATCTCATCCTCTGTCATTTCCAGTCTTTCCCAGGATCAAGGTCTTTTCCAATGAGTCAGCTTTTCGCATCAGGTAGCCAAAGTATTGGAGCTTCAGCTTCACCATCAATCCTTCTGATGAATATTCAGGGTTGATTTCCTTTAGGGTTGACTAGTTTGCTCTCCTTGCTGTAAAAGGGACTCCCAAGAGTCTTCTCCAACACCATGGTTCAAAAGTATCAGTTCTTTGGCATTAAGCCTTCTTTATGGTCCAACTCTCATATCCATACTGGAAAACCACAGTGTTGACTCTACAGCCCTTTGTGGACGAAGTGATGTCTCTGCCTTTTAATTTAGTGGCTGAAAACAACACAGATTTAATTATCTTACACTTCTATAGGTTACAATCCAAGGTGGGTTCTACCACCAGGGGACACAGTGCTGGTTCCTTCTGTGGGCTCCTCTAGCTTCTAAAGGCTGCCTGTGTCCCTAAGCTTGTGGCCCCTTTCTCCATCTACAAAGCCAGCTGCTTGTCTTTTTCCATGCCTTTCTTTCTTTCTCACATCTTTCTCTTCTGCCTTCCTCTTCCATTTTTAAGGACACTGCAAATTATACTGGGCCCACAGAAACAATCTAGGATGATCTAACTGTCTTAAGGTGAGCACTTTAGTCATTTATTTCCATCTGCATCCTGAATTCCCCTTTGCCATGTAACCCAATATAGTCACAAATTTCAGGGATTCAGGTATGGGCATCTTCGGAGGACCACTATTCTGCCTATCAGAGCATGTCTGAGAATAGAGAATAGAGTCTTGCATGCACTATATACTTGTATACACATTGGTATTGATCAACCTTAGCTTTCTCAGCTGTGAGATGAGTAGACATCCCATCTGATGTCCACATAAATCCTCAGAAAATCTTTGTTTTCTGGGACACACTGCCTCCAGGAGGCACATTTCATCCTTCAGTCTTGGATGGACCAGAGGCTGTGGGTTTATAGGAAGGGGCTGAGATCAGTTTCCTAGCTGGCTTTGGAACAGACCAAAGGTTCTTTAGCATGATGACTGCGCTTCTGATTAATTATCATAATTACTCTCCTTTGTTCTCACTATCATACAGAGGAACCCCCTAGCACAGGGGACTGACCAACCGGCCAGCAGGGCTGGGATGGGCCAATCCGGAGGGGCCAGCCAGTATCTCCACGTAACCAGCTGGTTCCGTCCTTCATTTGACAGATCCCTCTGATCTTGCTGCATACAATAGATTGCAGGGAAAAAGAAACTTCCTGGCCCGATTGATACCAATGTGAAGGAAACAGCTGCCTTTGGTGGAGGCAAGGAAACAAAATCCAGTGACACTGATAGCTTCTCACCAGCCTGCATTAATTGAGGAACTGCTGAGTAACTGTAAGACACGTCCAGTAGTGTGGGAGGGTGTGAATGCCTACAGAAGTGAGTTAGAATCCACCATGGGAGCAGAGTGGTATCAACCAGTAGGAGGTAAAGAGCCTGGGTTTGGGAGTTCCTGGGGTTTGGAGGTTTCATCAGAGACTTTCTATGTTACTATAAGGTCAACGACACCCTCTGTCCCCTCGTTTGCTTACAGTGGTAAAGTGGAATTTGCTGGATTTCTCCCTCCAAGTCAAAAGTAAATGCTATGGCAATGACTAGTGCTTAAGATGAAGCTAAAGAGGATCATGAGAAGAGCTTGCTAGTTCTTTGGACATCACCAAGCTTACCTAGGAAATGAGGCCAGAGAGGTGAAGAGTGGTTTGAAATCACACAGTCAGTAGCGAGTAAAGCCAGGCCCTGGAACCAGCCATTGTTTCCTCCCTCCTTTTAAGTGGACATTCATGCTGCCATCTTTGTTCCTGTTACCTGTTGACTGAAGCAGATGGTTCATTTCAGCCATGCCTGCTGACCTTATACTCTAGTCATATTTGCCAGCCAGTGGCTTTGGTGGGGCTGGTACCTTCTTGCTTTAGGCACCCCATGATTTAATTTGATGGACTCTAACTGCCAGTAAACAGTATGAAAAGGCAAAATGATAGGATACTGAAAGAGGAACTCCCCACGTCAGTAGGTGCCCAATATGCTACTGGAGATCAGTGGAGAAATAACTCCAGAAAGAATGAAGGGGTGGAGCCAAAGCAAAAACAATACCCAGTTATGGATATGACCAGTGATAGAAGCAAGGTCCGATGCTGTAAAGAGCAATATTGCATAGGAACCTGGAATGTTAGGTCCATGAATCAAGGCGAACTGGAAGTGGTCAAACAGGAGATGGCAAGAGTGAACATCGACATTCTAGGAATCAGCAAACTAAAATGGACTGGAATGGGTGAATTTAACTCAGATGACCATTATATCTACTACTGCAGGCAGGAATCCCTCAGAAGAAATGAAGTAGCCATCATGGTCAACAAAAGGGTCCGAAATACAGTACTTGGATGCAATCTCAAAAACGACAGAATGGTCTCTGTTCATTTCCAAGGCAAACCATTCAACATCACAGTAATCCAAGTCTATACCCCAACCAGTAACACTGAAGAAGCTGAAGTTGAACGGTTCTATGAAGACTTACAAGACCTTTTAGAACTAACACCCCCAAAAGATGTCCTTTTCATTATAGGGGACTGGAATGCAAAAGTAGGAAGTCAAGAAACACCTGGAGTAACAGGCAAATTTGGCCTTGGAATACAGAATGAAACAGGGCAAAGGCTAATAGAGTTTTGCCAAGAGAACACACTGGTCATAGCAAACACCCTCTTCCAACAACACAAGAGAAGACTCTACACATGGACATCACCAGATGGTCAACACTGAAATCAGATTGATTATATTCTTTGCAGCCAAAGATGGAGAAGCTCTATACAGTCAGCAAAAACAAGACCAGGAGCTGACTGTGGCTCAGA
>SJYX01001517.1:45092-78999 GCA_006410675.1 Oreotragus oreotragus
TTTTTGCTGCCTGTGAGATTCATGATGGTAAATCATGACTGTGGGCTAGGAAAGTTGGGTTCTGATACAGAGTGGGGAAAATGCAGTTTGAGCGTTACTCTTCTGTGTCAGCTTGGCTAGGCTGTGGGTTGTGTGTGTGTGTACACACAGGCAGGAGACATTGGCTCCAGCTCTCAATGGAGAAACAACGTATAAGTACAGAAATGAGAGGAATTCAGGGCAGACGCCGGTGGTCATGGTCTCCAGCCAGGCGCACGGCACCTGCTTCAGCCTCTCCTCTGCTTAGCCTCTCAGTCATCTGTCCTACAGTAGCGAGGGCTCACAGGGACTCTGGAGTCAGTCTTCCTTGTTTCAGTCCTGCCTCTACCATGGACTGGTCTTGTAATCTTAGGCAAGTTTCATGTTCTCTCCATGCCTCAGACTCTACATCAGGAAAATGGGCTGTTAGTGCTAGAGTAGAGATGTTTGAGGATCAACTGGAAGACTAATCCTCAAACACATAATGTGTGTGTGCCTATACCTGTGTATGCATGCATGTATATATACACATGTATGTATCCACTTGTACATGTAAGTGTGAATATGTGCATACAGGTTTGTATGTGCACATGTATATACACATATGACTTTATACATATATGTGTACACACATATGTGGTTTTATGCATGTATGTGCTGTGCTCATTTGCTTCAGGCCTGTCCAGCTCTTTGTGACCCTATGGACTGTAGCCCACCAGGCTCCTCTGTCCATGGGATTCTCCAGGCAAGAACACTGGAATGGGTTGTCATGCCCTCCTCCAGTGGATCTTCCCAACCTAGGGATTGAAGTCACATCTCTCTGTCTCCTGCATTGGCAGGAAGGTTCTTTACCATCAGCGCCGTCTGGGAAACTCATATACATGTATACGTACACAGATAATGTGGTTTTATGCATGTATACATGTATATGTAGAGATGAAAACATATTGTGTGTATACATATATATAACCATATATACATACACACACATACATATATAACAGTGCAGAGTTCATATGACTATTTCCCTGTTTATGTTTGTAGCCTGCAGAGACGTCCCAGCCTGCCTTTCCTTGGGTCCAGTCCCAGAATTTTAAAACGTCCTGAGAGCTGGTGTCCAGCTGGGTCTTGAACCGAGGCCTTCTGAGGCCAACGCCTGGCTCTTCTCTACTGCGGGAGCGATTCCCAAGCCTGTCCTTGGAAAGTGTCAGACGCATCCATGGGGCCTGCTAAAATACGGATTATGCACAGACTCCACCCCAGGCCTCTGGAGACCAAGAAGTAGCCCCTATTTAACCAGTCGCCCTTGGTGACAGTGATGGAAGCCCACCGTGTGCACTCTGCTCCTGGCCGGACTCCCAGCTGCCCCGTGCCACTTCCGATGGAGCCATCTTCACTCTCCAGTGAGGACGTGTCCCTTCCCCTCCCCCAAGAAAAGCCTAGTGCGTTCTGCTCATGCACAACTGGGCTCTCGGAGGGAAGCAGAGCACAGGGCCAGCCTCAAATTTGGATTTGCAGTCTAATTTAGCTTTCCCACATCACTGACAGAGACACGCTATCCTGGCCTCACCTTTCCCAGGCTGAGCTGAGGTCAGCCTTAGCTCTGGGTGGCCAGACCACCCCGGGCCTCCTTCCCTTTCATGATGAGCTGATTTCCTTCAAGATGCAGCTTCTAGGTGATGAGACCCCATTACTTTCTGAGTCTCCCCCTGAATTAAAAAACAACTGCCATTTATTTGAGTATCTGTGCTATCTAAATGCATTGCTCTAAATAATTACCCTGCGGGAAAGATATTATTATTCTGAAGCTAGGAGATAATAAATAATCTACAAATGGGCACAGAGCCCACATTCTAAACCCTGTTCACCTACCTGGAAAGGCCTTTTTTCACTATCCCAGAGGTGAGTTACAGAAGATTTATTTTCAAGGCAATAGGTCCTAAATACTTCCCTTTAACATGTGAACAAAGCCTCGCAGATAATTTTTTTTTCCTAATTTAACATGCACAGACTGTCCTTGGGATTCCAAACACATTCCAAAAGTCCAGCGCTGCCCGAGTTGGAAGGCATACTAGGCGTGAGCTGGCTGAGGCCTCTGACTTGGAATCAAGCTGCTCAGTGCCTTGCTCTGTTCAGTCTTTCAGTTGTAAACTTGTTTTCTTCCCCACACAGTGGCATCCATCACGATTTAAATTCTAGGTTGTCATTCCTCGTAGGGAGGGTTTCAGATCTTGACATTAATCCCCCTCCATCATGTGTACAAAGCTATGTTATTGTGGAGCCCTTAGCTGATCTTTGTGGCCACCTGGCGAGGTCACCCACTTTGCAGATGAGGAAAACAGAGGCCCCCATGGTAGAGACATCAGGCTAGTTTTAAGTCCAAATGCTAGTCTTATCACAACTGTTGGGAGTCTTTAGGTTTACTAGATCTTTAGGGCTGAGTTTGTGAGGTGTAATTGAGGCTACATTCAAAGTATGGGAAAAGATCATTCCTGTTTTCATAAGCTGGAGCCCTCTCTGCAAATATCATAGAACATATGACCACTGACTGCACTGATGTGTTTACCTAAGTAGCTTCCTCGTGAAACAGGAGCTCTTTCTGCCTTATCTCCCTCCGTCTCCCAGGCTCATGGTGGACTCTTCCTAAGGATGCACCAGATAAACTGAATGAAGAGTGATTCTTACCAATCAAACCACTTTGGGAGAACTGCACTCCTGTCTGGGCACCAGCTGTCCTTCATTTCTCATTACAAAGCACAAGATATTTTCTCCAGAAAAATCGCAATGCAGACAAACAAAGGGGAGAAGCTAAGAATACTTGTTATCACTCAAAGGTGACTAATTAAATGAATTAAAGCATATGCATATGTGTGTGTGTGTATGTGTGTGTATATACTTCTAATAGTACAGGAGTCTACACATCAGCTCGTAAATAGCTATTTTACGCTAAATACATGATAAATATCTTCCCACACGTGCCCTTCTGCTTCATCACCGTTTGACTCTTGGGACACCCAGCTTCACGTTGTTCAGACATAAGTGGCAAAGCCCCTCCAGTGTTTCTTAAGCATCTGGGGCAGACACATTAATTCAACTTTTGCACTGCTATCCAGAGGCTCAGAGGTAAAGAATCCACCTGCAATGCAGGAGCCACAGGAGACATGAGTTTGATCCCTGGGTTGGGAAGATCCCCTGGAGGAGGGCATAGCAACCCACTCCAGTATTCTTGCCTGGAGAATCTCATGGACGGAAGAGCCTGGCCGGCTATAGGCCATAGGGTCACAGAGTCAGACATGACCGATGTGACTTAGCACACACTCACAAACAGTGCTTCAGTGAATATTTTCATCGTTAAATCTTTGCAACTGCAGTTTCCTATTTTATTAAGATGCATTCCCATAAAATACAATGACGGAAGCAAGGACTCTTGAGGTTGTTTAACTTGCCACGGTCTCCTTCAGGGAGTTTGGACATTTATTCTTCGGCCACCATGTGTGAGACTGCTGTGTCCTGAGCCATCCACAGCAGGACTTTCTTCTCTCGGCACTTGGCACAGCACCATTCACCTGGCTTAGGCCACGTGCCCCTTTCTCAGAGGCCCTCCCTCCCAGTGGATTGCGCCATGCTCTTCCTCCCTCCAGCCCATGGTTTCTGCAGCACACATCTCCAATCAGTGAAATCATGATTTGTGGCGTTTGGAGCCGAGCCTGCATGGATCTGGTTCCCTGTTGTGTCCTGGCAGCCGGCACGATGTTTTATTATGGTCACAAGCAAGGGCTCGAGTCAGAAAGACCAGTTCTACTGTGACCCTGCTGTTTTGCTCAGCAAAATCTTCAGTCTCAGCTGAGTTACCACGTGACCCACCTCGCACAAAGATGATTGAGGTTTAAATGAGATGTAGCTTAGTATGGGGTCTTTTGTGACCGGTTCTTTCACTTGGCCTGATGGTCTCAAGGTTCATCCACATCATCTCGTCTCTTCTATCTGTACGTAATTCCTTGTGATGCCCAGACAGTGTTCCATTGTGTGGATATATATAAACATTTTGTTCATTGGTCAGTTGGTGGACACTGAGTTTTTCCATTTTGAAGTTATTATGAATAACGCTGCTCTGATGTACAAGGTTCTGTGTGGATGTAGGTGTTCATTTTTCTTGAGTTTGTATACCTAAGAGGGGAATTGCTGGTTCATATGGTGTCTCTCTGGGTAACCTTTTGAGGAACTGCCAGACTGTTTTCCGAAGCACCTGTATACAACAGTTTTTCGTTCCCACCAGACCTGGCTCTCCTTGCTCATCATTCATGCTCAACTAGAATGATTTCTTTTGTATGAATTTCTGGAGCACACAAAGTTAATTATTGGTGCTAGAAATCAGTGCCATGGTTGCCCCTGGGAGCAGGGCAGAGTGTGTTTTCTGGGCGAGGGAAATGTTTTGTGTCTTGGTGGTTTAGTGTGTTTGGTGTGTGCATTTGTCAGAACTCATCAAACTGTTCCTTTCAGATCTGGACATTTCACTGAGTGTTAATTATGCCTAAATTAAAAAACAAAAACAAAACTAAAAATGGGGGGGGAGGGGGAACCCAACTAAGTGGAGGGGGAAAAAGAAAAAAATACACAAATTATCTCATGACCTAACTTACCTTACCCACCTTCTCCTGGACAGAGGGCCTGTGCCTGGCAGGCAAGGCCAAGTGTAAAGGGATCTTAATTGATGTGATTAACTATGTCTCAATAGGGAGCCTCGTTAACATCAGCAGGGGGTGGGGGCTGATAGGAGGTTATTTTTCACTCTCCCAACTAGGGGATGGCAGGAAGTGAGGGTGGGAGGGTCGTTTGGAGAGCCGTTCCTTGCAGTGGGCGAAGGGGGCAGCGAGAGAGCCTGACTTAAGCTCTTCTGCATAATACAGCTGCAATTCCCCTTTGGCGTTAAGATACTTTTAGTTTTTTGGATCATTTTCTTGGTTGCGGCAAAAACCTATGCTCCGTTTCCATCCACAGGGAGGAAGAAACCAACCTGATTTGCTAGGTTTGTTTTTTTGTTTGTTTGTTTGTTTCTTTTTGGTATGTTTTCTAAGGCTGCATCATTCAGCAGAACAAAGGATTTAGACAGAACACTCTTTAATCCTTCCTAAATGCATTCGTGGCTGATGAACAAACAGGAAGCAAACAACAGAGAAATGAAAGGTTTTATCTCTCCCTCTTAGAATCTGCAAAGAAATATGGATTGACCTAAATGCACAGAAGATTAGGATTGGATAGGCATCACTAATTACCCATGGTAAAAATCAGCATTATAACATTGTTGATAAAATTGAAAAAATCATATCATTTTATTTGTAGGCTAGAAAAAAAATATGTATTTGATGGAAAGAAAAAACTAGAAGTATAAACAAACACCACCGTTATTTGGGGCAAGAGATGTGATTTACTTGCCTTTTTTTTAATTGCTTATCTGTTAATTATTTTTTCCCAATGATCACGTATTGTTTGTGAATTAAATTGTTACGGAATTACTTTTCATTTTCTCACTGACTAGAGAGATCAGTTTCCTCTCTCTGGAATAGATCCTCTTTTTCCCTCTCCACCATGTTTACAGCTTAAGATTTTTAAGGCAGCACTGCATAAAGCATTGAACATGAACTCTGGGGTTAGCCAGGTCAGAGTTCAGTCTTACAGGATGGTGGCTAAGTCACAGATCTCTTCTGTGTCTTGGTTTTCCTCATCACGAGAATGGGACTGATAATACACTCCCCGGTCAATTGATGTGAAACAAACATGGGAAAATCCCAACATAGTACTTGGTTCTTCCTATCTGTTCACTCCTTTGCCAATCCTTGCTAGCCTAGCATTTTCCTGATACCTTGGAAACTAGCTTCAGCATTATAATCTAGCTGACCTCTGACAACTGGGCCACATCTCTAGTTACTGCAGGAACTTGGAGACACCTGCAGATAACATTTGGGGTGTGTGTATGTTCATGCATGGACTTCCCTGGTGATTCAGTGGTAGAAAATCCGCCTGCAAATGCAGGATACACAAGTTCGATCCTTGGGTCAGAAAGATCAACCCTGGAGAAGGACAGGGCAACCCATTCTAGTATTCTTGCCTGGAAAATCCCATGGTCAGAGGAGCCTGGTGGACAAGACTCAGACATGACTTAGCAGCTAAACAACAACACGTTCACCACACATGCAAGCACGTATGTAAAAACTGGTGCGTGTGGCTTGACATTAAACAAAACCTCCCTCTCCACGGATGAGCTAAGACCGCTCGCTGCTGGAGCTAGTATCTGTCACAAACATCTGGGTGCCAGCACTATTTAGAAGTCCTTCTGCAGTCCCAGTCCCCGGTAGCCGTGGTTTCGGTCTTCAAGTCTTGCACTCCATATGTTGGAAACGTTCTCTTCCCGCAAATCACGAAAGCAGATGTAGACCCAGGCCATGTGAGTGTGCGTATCGCCCTCAGGAAGGGGCTCGGCACCGGGTGAGTCGGGGTTTTGCAAAGCGTGTTTACACGCAGGACACACGTGGGCAGAAGCAGTGTGCACACATGCAAAGCAGGAGCCACTGCACTATCATCTCTGTTTCACCTCTCCTTCTTCGGTCCCCTTTATAACCCTGCTTCGCCCTCCAGAATCGCTTACCCTAGGTTCTTTTCTCAGCTGCTTTTTATGGCAGTGGTTTTCAAACTTTAGTTTGCAAATGATCACCTGAGAATCTTGCTAAAATACAGATTCCTAGGCTCCTCCACCCAATTTTCTGATTCAGTGGCTGGTCGGGGGAGGAGGGAGTTAATGCTCGGAAACGGGCATTTTCACCAAACACCTCAGATAGGTCCTTTTGCCTAGGAAGACTCTACTAGCAGAGTGCCTGGGACCTCTCAGAATTCTGGGGCCCCACAAGCAAGTTAGAAAACTTATGTGTTGATACAATGACTAGTCTCAAAATATGAAAAGGAAACTGCAAAACTGAAATAACATTACGTGTTAATATGTAACTTTATAGCAACTTCTTGAGTTCTCCTCAGTTTTTGCAGTTATATGGGAATTTTTTTTTTTCAGGGGGATCTGGGTAGGTTTAATATATTTGACATACTGTATGCTAGGCCCTCAAAAGCCATGAAAAAGCTCCAGTCCCATCAACATAGCTCTCCGAAGTGTAACCCTAGGTGATTTCTTATTCCTAGCATTTTCATTCGTTGAAGGACCCTTAGAAATGTTCATCTTCACAGGCCACGTTTTATCACCAGGGAGACTGAAGCCTAGAGGAAGAATGACTCAGCCATGGTCACATAGCAAGTTTCTTGAATTATCCAAACCAGAGCCAGCCTTCACAACTCGTGTGCGTGTGCACAAGTGTGCACGGACTTGTGACATCTCTTGGGGGTCTCTTCCTCCTGTCTCTTTCACTGTGGCCTCCCTTCCCTTCGTTCTTGTCCTCAGGCCAGTCTGATGCCCAGTCCCGAGCCCTGAAGGGAGGGGAAGAAGGGAGAGAGGGTCTCAAGGCTGAAACTGTTAACAATAGACATTGTACATGGTAAGGCCAGTTTTCAGCATTATCCCCACAGAGGAAGAAGGGCTTCATCACTCCCTGAAGCTGAGGCATGAGGAAGAGCTGGCAGACTTCCCTGAATCCCCATGAGCTGTGCTGGGTATCCCATGCAGCGGGGGCAGCTGTATAAACCTGACTCAGGCCCAGCCCTCGGGGGACTTCTGTTTATTCTTTCGTCCATTCATTCCTCCAGATAACCTGCTGAGCACCCTGCTCGGTGCCTGGCATTCTGAACAAGGCAGATGTGGAGCTTCGATCCTAGTTGGAGAGACAGGCAGTTAGCAAGGTGACGGATGCACATACGCGCCAAACATTTTAGCAAGACATTTTATTTTAGGAAGATAATAAAAGAAGCTAATGAGAAGGGGGTGACAGGTCAGATCTCTTCCTGGCAGCTCCTGTCACCCTGGATGGATCAGTAGGGGGCTGCCAGAACCTCAGTTGGCAGAAAATTCTGTGGTCCCACCTGGGGTCACAGTGACGGGTGGGTGACGGCGGCCGTGCTGGCAGATGGGAAGGTGAGGTTGGTTCCCCTGTGTCTCAGTCCCTGCTGTGACTTCTGCAGGGGTTACTTTAAATAACTGGGTTCTTTCCCTTGTCCTCCCTGAGGGCTACCCCAGGCCCGTCTCCCCAGAAACTTTTCTCATCAGCTACACGGTGATCCATGGTCCTCACCTGCTCTTTCCCAACACTGATTCCTCTGCCTGGCTTTCAAGGTCCTCAAAATTCTGGCCCCAACACACGCTCCCAGGACTCCCTGACCTCTTCTTTCTGTTCCAGCCTCCACGGGCTCCTCACCGACTCCTAATATGCAGCGTGCCTCCCCCATCCAGCCCCTCCCCCACTCCCCTACCCTATGACCCTCCTTCCCATCCGGGTTCTCAGAGGACTTCCCTTTGCAGCCCACAGGGACCTGCCTTCTTGCACCCAAACCATACGGTACCCACACGCCATCCGTCTTCCACTGTCTTGCCTTGTTACCTCTCACTCCCTTCCTCCATGGCTATCTGAAATTCCTCATGTCAAAGCTTTGACTCCCTACCTATGTTCAGCACTCAAAGACTGGCCTTGGTGTTGCAGTTGCTCATCCCAGTGTCTTGGCGATAACAAGCACTTGAGAAATAAGTGCTTGAAGAACTGGTTGGATTGGTGGTGCAGGGGTTGGGAGTAGAAGGGGAGACGCGAGAGCAAAACCATCTAAGGACCTCTCCCCGTGTCCTCGCTCTCCCCGCTCCCAGACCAGACTCTCCTGCCATGGCTGGCACAGTCCATGTGTTTCTGTCCACTCCCTGACATGCCAAGCTTCTAACTGAAAGGTCGTTGTTGAAGCAGTCCAGCTCAAGCCATTGCTGTTACAGGCCCTGGGACCAGAGAAGCACGGGCTGTCTGAGCAGGGTGGGAACAGGCATCGAATCAGCTCTCAGAGACAGGGGCATTCTTCCCAGGGGAACTGATGATGAAGCTGGGCCAGGAAGGAAGTGTGGGAATCAGCCTGATCCGAGGGCAGAGGAGCACTCCACGGACTCCCCAGTGTGCAGAGAAGCCTGCGTGCTGGGGAGATGGAGTCAAGGGTGAGCAGGAGCCAGCAGGGACGCTGAAAAAGTCCTAAAGAATGCCCCAAACCCCAGAGCCGGAATCCGCAGCACTCCAGCTCTTACGGTCCCTCCTGCAAGCTCCCTCCACCCTCCAGTGCGTGCAGACATTTTATGATGCGGTCACATTCTCAGTGGATGGTGGACTTTTCTTTCAAGATTTTTTAAAATGTGGACCATGTAAAATATCTTTATTGAATTTGCCACAGTATTGATTATTTTTTATTTTTTAAACTTTTTTTTTTTTTTTTTAGCCAGGATACATGTGGGATCTTAACTCCCTGACCAGGGATCAAACCCACACACCCTCCCATGCCTTGGAGGGTGAAGTCTCAGCCACTGGACCGCCATGGAAATCCCAGATGTGGGGCTTTTTAAGCAGTTTTTCATGCAAACATTTCCATTTGTATCCCTCTGTTTTTCCTTCTTTCCTGGGTGACCTCTGGCTGCCGCTCCTCCGCCCCAACTTTCACACCATCCCCTCAGCCCACCTGAGTGAGGGCGGTCCCTTTACGTGGAGACAGATCTCCTAAGGCAGACAGATCTCATAAAAGGAGATACAGAGCATCAGTGAAGCGGGAGGGAAAGTAAGGCTCACCAGAACAGTGTGACTGTGGCCACCCACCACCTGTAAGTCGCCCGTCAGTCAGTCAGTTCAGCTGCTCAGTCATGTCCGACCCCATGGACTGCAGCACACCAGGCTTCCCTGTCCATCACCAACTCTTGGCGCTTACTCAAACCCATGTCCATTGAGTCGGTGATGCAATCCAACCATCTCGTCCTCTGTCATCCCCTTCTCCTCCCGCCTTCAATCTTTCCCAGCATCAGGGTCTTTGCAAATGAGTTAGTTCTTCGCATCAGGTGGCCAAAGTATTGGAGTTTCAGCTTCAGCATCAGTCCTTCTAATGAATATTCAGGACTGGTTCCATTTAGGATTGGCTGATTGGATCTTCTTGCAGTCCAAGGGACTGTCAAGCGTCTTCTCCAAACATGTTTGGGAGTTCATGTACACCCATGACGGATTCATATCAATGTATGCCGAAACCAATACAATACTGTAAAGTAAAATAAAAATTAAAATTAAAAAAAAAAAAGAGTCTTCTCCAACACCACAGTTCAAAAGTAAGTCACCAAGAGTTAGACTAACAGGATTTGAAATTTATTCTAAGAATTTTGGGGTTACCTGGCATGCGCTTCCGTGGTTTGTGGCAGATTATATTGTTCTTTGGGGAAAACCAGTTGCCAGGAGTGGTTATCAAAGCATCACTTCGACCTTGTGTCCCAATTTGGGGAATGTATTTCAAAGACATGTTTCAGGAGAGAAGGCGATGGTGTGCAGGAAGGGATTTTGTACAGCCAGTTACACTTAGGGGCAAAACTGGAAAGAAAATGGTGTTGGTAGGATATACATGGTATTTCTGGGCCACCAGATCTTTCCCAGAAGTCTGAAGGAGTGCGGTGGAGAAGAGGGGACCACCTTAAGAGCAGCGACAGCAGTCTGAGATGTGACAATCACATACAGCATTGTGTCTTTGCTGGGACTGGGGAAGTTATAGAGAGAGAGCCGCTCTGCACTAGGAGCTTCTCAGACTCCCACTCCTGCCAGTGTGTTTGCCGTGTGCCCCACATGGCACCTCCTGCTTTGTTCTGATCAGGTATCTGTTTCTCACTTTGACAAACAGGATTCTGTTATAGATGTCCGTCTGTTTCCCTTTTTACTCAGAGCTGTCTTCTGTTATAGCTCCACTCCTGCTGGCCTGTGCGTGCTGAGCTCATGTGAGGGGCAGTGTCCACCCTCCCCCGACGGCAGGCCCCGCCTTGTTTACTTCCTGCATCCCTGCTGACACACTTCAGGGAGAAGCCCAGCCACGTTCTGTGTCCACGTGGCCTGTGGGAGAATCTCTCTGATGCGGACCCAGGGCTGGGGGTGGGGTGGGGGGTGAGTCACGGTGCTGCTCAAGCTTCATTTCACAAGCGCTGCCAGATTGCTTTCCAGAATGACTACCTGTCTGTGCTCCCACCGCTGGTGCGCAGGGGTTTCTGTTTCCCCATGTTCCCCCCCGCCCCCCGACTCCCTCCCGCCTGCCCCCAGCACCTGGTGTGGTCAGATGTGTCAAAAAGGAGGCATTTGATAGCTCAGGCTCCTCAGGGCACTGGGTTCGCTTCTCTGAGCCGCCCTTTTCTGCTGCAGTTGGCACCTGGTCGTGACAGTGTCCAGAGCAGGAAGCGTGGCAGGCAGGAAGAGGGGCGTCTTCTTAGGACAAATTGTTTTCTGTTCGGGAAAAAATATTCCCCAGAAATCCCCAGTCTGCTTCCCCTGTGTCTTACTGGCCAGCCGGAGCCAGTTTGTCCTCCTAAGCCAGCCTCCGACAGAGACAAGAGGATGCTCCCTTCCATGGGTGTTGCTGCCTGCCCAGGACTCGAACAGAACGGAGTGTATCCGCCCAAGGATGGAGAGAGCGCCGGACAATCCCCCGCTGTCCATAGTGGTTGCCACGCCAGGGCTCTAACTGTACCAGTTTTTTGAGATCACTCTGCCTCTTCCATAGGAGGGATCTTCCCGCCCCCCTCCCCCAAATCTGTATGATGAACCATTTATGGAGAATCTCAGAAGCACATGTCTGTTGCCTTGGGGTTAGAACTATTAGAATCTGATGGTTCTTCTCACCAGGTGAATCTCAGACCTGGTCCGCACCCCCGCCGAAGCTGCCCCTACGTAGATCTCCATGCAAGCTCCCCACGGGAGAGGTCAGTGCAGAGATTCACGGGCACGGCGCCTCTGTTCCTGCCTGTGCCGAGACTCCAAGGCAGAATGCAGGCAGAATGCCAGCTGGGGACAGGTGGGGAGGACACCTGTCCAGGAATAGTACCACAGCAGGCAGCAGCTTCCGCCCCCCAACCCCCACTGCCATCAACCACGTGCCTGCTATAGTAATCCTGTGTTTTTGCCTAACCAAAGACATTAACTTCTAATCATTAACTTCTATAACCTCTTGAGCCCTTACTCTGTGCCAGGCAGCCCAGTAAGCGTGTTATTTTTTGTGATCTCATAACACTGCCTCTGACAACCTCGTGAGAGCATTTGTGTGTGACACTTGAAGCACAGGCTCCCGTCAGACCGTCCATGGAGTCCCAGGACTGACGTTTATAGCTGTGTGAACTTGGGCAGATGACTTAACCTTTCTGGGCCTCAGCTTTCTCCTGTGTACGCCAAGAACAATAATGGTATGTTATGAGCGCTCAGTGAGTTGGTAAAGTGCTTAGACTAGCGCTGGCTCAGAGTACACACATAGTTCACACTTGATAAATACTAGTTGTTGTTGCCGTTTTTATTTTATTTTATTTATTTATTTTTTTGTATTTATTTATTTTTTTACACGAACTCCCAAACATGAACCCCCCTCCCACCTCCCACCCCACATCATCCCTCCAGATCATCCCCATACACCAGCCCCAAGAAGAAACCAGAGGCTCAAGAGATCCACTTAACAAACGTCGACAGCTGCAAGTAACAGGGACACAACCCAAGAGTTCGTGATGCGAGAGCTGGCCTCTCATCCAATCAGCTAGATAGATATCATCAGCAGTAGCCACGTACCTCAAGGGAACAACACCATCCTTGCTGTTCTTATCAGTAGGATAAATGCTCAGCTGAAGACTCAGTAATACTTTTTATGAAGAAATAACTTCTAGCCACCAGCCATAAAGATGTAGTGTCATGAGTCCAGCGCCAGGAGATGTGTGTATCTTTTCGGAAGGTGGCTGGGACACTGGGACATGAAAGAAAGGGTGTGTCCGGGGACAGCAAAAGCACAGCGTTTCATTCCGGATCTCGACCCTGACCTCGCTGGGCCTCAGGCTTCATCTTTAGCTTCAGGTTTCTATTGTTCCTTCCGGTAAGGATTTAGGAAGCACCTTGTAAGCTGAGCACGGCCAGTCCTGCTTGTTCTGCAGTTAGGATTTTCCACATTGCCTTACATTTTGTTTCTTATCTCAGTTCACACTTACACATTCACACAAAGTATAAGCGCTGTATCCCCTGACTCCACTTGAGTCCTTGGAAATCTCCGGAAACCAGGACTTACGCATCTTCTGAGAGAGATCTTACCTTGCCTCACTGAGCTAAGTGGGCTGGAGTCAGGACCTTCTGGCATTTTTAGAGANTCACACTTACACATTCACACAAAGTATAAGCGCTGTATCCCCTGACTCCACTTGAGTCCTTGGAAATCTCTGGAAACCAGGACTTATGCATCTTCTGAGAGAGATCTTACCTTGCCTCACTGAGCTAAGTGGGCTGGAGTCAGGACCTTCTGGCATTTTTAGAGAAGGGGGTGTCTCTAGAGAGGAGGGTGTATCTGTGAGCTTGGGGACAAATAAACAAGCTAGTGCTCTGCCACGTGGGATGTTCCCTGATTGAATTTCTCCAGATTTCTGAGCATTTTCAGACACAGGTATGCTGGGACCAAGTGCTCAGCCTCAATGAACAATTACAGGCTAAGTGATGTGACTTTAAGCAAAAAAAAAAAAAAGGCTTAGTGGCCTGAATTTTCCTGGGAGGACTCTTAAACTTAACCCTACACAACAAGTGACTCAGTTACCTATTATTTTCAGTTATTTTCTTTTAAATTGAATGTCCCTTCCTCCCTTTCCTTTCCTTTCCTTTTTTTCCCTTCTCTCTTCCCTTCCCTCCCTTCCTCAGAATACATTCACACCAATGAAAATTGAGATGGCCCAGAAAGACATGCAGTGAAAGTAAAGTGTCCAGTGCAGGCTCCACTTCTCTAGGTAACAAATCTTCCTCCTGGGAGGCAGTCACTCTCAGAAAATTCTCGTCTGTCATTCTGGAAATGGTCTGTGCTCACACAAACATGATCCGAGTATGTGTAGGACTTCTTCCTTGACCGTATGCGGCCGTGTCTTATAGCAGAGGCCCCATGATCTGTGGTTCCTTCCGCCCTCCCAAGGCCTCCACTCCCATTTGCTTGTTACCAGCTGTTTTCATCTTCTTTTCCACGCTCAAGGTCTATTTCCAGGAGTGTGTGATGACTTGGGGACATTTGTGATGACAGGGCTCTGGACCCCGGAGTGGCCCACCCAGGCTGATGGAGAATGCCTTGGTTTCAGGAGGGCCTGGGATCTGCCCCAATTTTCCCCCTGCAGGCAGGGAGCAGGAAGACTGGACGGCAATCCAGGACAGGATCCAGAAATGGTTCCCACCTCAGATGGTCCTCTGGGGAACCCACTTCTCCCCCTTAAAGGGCACTTTGTCTTGACGCAGGTCACCGAGTGCTGAATCACACACCTGAGAGGTGGCTGAGGCCATTGTTTCTGCACCAGTGATGAACTCCCAGGTAATGGTGATGCTGCTGGACCATGGCTGACCCATTCTGAGTAGCAAAGAAACACCCGATGTGCCTTCTTGCCTTTCTCCTTGACACACACTCCCCATCTATGGAGCACTAGGTCACTTACACGTGGATTTCAGCTCCATCACCCGTCAGCAGTTTAATGTACGTTGACAACAGTCTGTCTTCCTCACCATCCAGTGAGGTGCACCAGCATAATCCTTCTTTTATATATATATATATATATATATTTTTTTTTTTTTTTTTACTTTTTAGATGAGAAAACTGCTCCTTAGAGACATTAAATAACTTGGCAGAGGTCACACAGCTAGTAAGTGGCAAAGACAAAAGTTCAAGGGTGAAGGTCATTCCCAGTCACTGCAGTCCCCCATGAGCCCATAGATGAATGTGGTCCTCCTAGAATGGGACAGTCTGCAGTTAATGAACAGGTTTGGCTGGTGAGTGTCAGTTTCTTTTCTCTCCCCTTCTTCATCTTCGAGGTTTTGATTCTGGCTTATTCTTTCCAGGAGACTAGCAGACACTTCACATGGTGGATGGTCCCCACAGTAACACTGAGCCAGAGAGAAGTGAATCCTTTTGGCTGGTGGCTAGAAGACACATGAAACTGGAGAAAGGAACCTAGAATATTACCGCCTTTAACTCACGTTGGAGAGCACACCTTCCCTTTCATCCTCTCTTCCAAAACACCTGATAGCTTTTACTGGCCATGTGGTCGTTGCTGTGCATGCGTGCTTAGTCGCTCAGTTGTGTCTGACTCTTTGTGACCCCATGGACTATAGCCTGCCAAGCTCAGTCCATGGGATTCTCCAGGCAAGAATACTGGAGTGAATTCCCATTTCCTTCTCCAGGCGATCTTCCCGACCCAGGGATGGAACCCCTGTCTCCTGCATTGGCAGGTGGATTCTTTATCATCTGAACCACTTGGGAAGCCCATGGTCACTGCTGGACTATCCTCATTTAATGCGGTTTTGACAGAATAGTTGGTCTGGAAATTTTCTTTCCAATTAAACTTCCTTGTTGAACCACCTTGGTTTTGAAAGGATAAGGATGACTAATTATATAGCGGTTGCTACAGGAGATATTTGCACTCAATTTCAGCTCTTAGGTGATTCAGATCAAATGCTTTCTCTTTTCTTCCCTGGAGCTATATGCGACCATCTTCCTCTCACACAGCAGGCTTTTCATGAGTTATTTTTAGAGTTTCAAATCAAAACAGCAATTCTGGAGAATGGGAGAGCGAAGAGATGCTCTAGCTGAGCAGAGTAAACCATATGTACTGATAAAGACAGCCAAAGACTCAGTGCCTGTAAAAGGCTTCCAAGCCATCTTCCTCCATGAAGCTTAAATTAAGGGTAACTGCAAACTATCCTTGGTACTGTCATAGTCCTTTGTGAATTCAGTGGAGGGACTTCCCCAGTGATCCAGTGATTAAGACTCTGCCTTCCAGTGCAGCCGATGAAGGTTCAGTCCCTGACTGGGGACTAAGATCCCATATCCCATGGGGTGTGGCCGAAAAGTGAAAAAGACAGCTGAGATTCCTTTAAAATTACCAAAACTTTGTCCGTTTGCAACGTGTTGTCCTGATTGTTTAGCTTTAAGATGGCAGGTCTTGGCAAAATTCACCTGAGGACTTCGCTTCAGCCACTGGATCTGCCTCGAAACATGGAAATCACTTTATTTTCCCGCCCTGCTCTGTCTCCTTCCTTCACCAGAGCACATAGAACATCCCTGAACGTGTACACCAAGCAGGCAGACCTCCCCCTTCACCCGTTACAGCAGAAGCGCCTCGTGGGCAGGGGCTGCACTTTTCATTTTGCTCTGTTCCGGGCACAGAGCTGCTGTTCAGAGAATTGAGTGAACAGATGATGTGCTGATTCACTTCAGTTGCTTCCGACTCTTTGACCCCATGGACTGTAGCCCGCCAGGCTCCTCTAGCCATAGGATTCTCCAGGCAAGAACACTGGAGTGGGTTGCCATGCCCTCCTCCAGGGGATCTTCCCAACCCAGGGATGGAACCCAGGTCTCCTGCAGCTTCTGCACTGGCAGGCAGATTCTTTACTGCTGAGCCATTGAGGAAGCCTGGATAGATGATAGGTGAATGAATACTATTCTATTTCCATTTCTCTCTCTTTTATTTTTCCAAATCAATCACTTATTGCATACATAGTAACTGAATGTTTTTTAGCTTGGGAAAAAAAGGCTGTCCAGATAAGGCTAATGTTTTTTCTTGATCACAGCCCCCAATTCTTGTTTCTGCGTCCTTTCTGCTTAGGTTATCAGTTTGGCACACATCCTTGCAGAGCTTTCCAGTGCTTTCACACATGCACGCGCACACACACACAGAGTACTGTTTTTGATAAACAGATTTTTTTCTCGGCTTGCTTTCTCCTACGCAGCTGTGTGTCAAGGAGCGCTGTCCATGTCAGCTACCTTATTCTTGGCACTTGCTCTGTAGTTTTATTACATTTGTGTGAATATAATACCTTTTATTTGGACTAAGAGAGTACACTCATTATCTGCTTTCATGCTCATTGCTGTTCAGGGTCCCTTCTCCTGTACACATTGACGGACTAACCATGTTCACTCCTGTCTCTTGGTAGCTACAATACATTTCAAGAGAATCAGCCACCTGCCTCCGAGATTATGCCGGACCTTTGGACAGAATCATGTGAGATGCTAAGGTCTGCCAGAGGAAACTGACCATCTGTGTCCATAGAAGCTGGGCAAGTGCATTTGGCCCTCAGAGTTCCACAGGACTGGATAGGGGGTGATGTTAGAACCAGTGTCATCTCTGCCTGGAGCTGCTTGAGTTTCCACGGTCAGGTCATTTCCTCTCACTGTACCTTACTTTTCTCATCTGTATAGTGGGCTCAGTGAGTGTCCTTCAGCTCTCAGAGTCTGAATAACAGGGTTTAGATAGTGCCACCAGGTTGACATAAAGAATATATTAGCTTACATGCTGTTTTGTGTCAGAGTAGGAAGGGGATATTTAAAACTATATTTAAATATCTGTTTTAATTAACTAAATATATTTTATTATATTTTAATTTAAAGATATTATAAAATTTTAAAATAGAGATTTGTCCCAGAGTTCTTAAATGTCACAGTCTATGATTGTCCAGGAATGTATTGCCTTTGGGTCTTACTCTTTTTTCTTGTTACTTTATTTTCCAATTAAAATATATGTATTTGTTTCCTTTGCTTTGTGTGGTCTTTTCATTCTAAACAAGGCAGGGTAGTGTTGGGGAAGGGGACCATAGACCCCTGAGTTCCACCTCCAGGTTTGTCTAAGTTACAGCTGTGTGTCCTTGGACAAGTCCCTCGCCTTCTCTGAGTTTCCCTCAGTTGATAATATGCGTCCAAGTTAGCCAAATATCCACTTGACAAAAAGTTGACAGTCACACCGACTTGTGAATGTTTCACCTGACATTTCTGAGCCCTATCACCTGCGGATAGATCATCTCGCGAACTGATGAGACATCTAAGAGACCACCAAAACTCATGCAGTGGTCTCATTTCACATGAAAATCATGCAGCTGCCCAGGCCCCTGGTGACACACATGGTCTTTCAGTGAGTTCCCAGGGAGGCCCCGAGAAGCTTCTGAGCTGCCATGATTCATTGGTAGAGTTTCCCCCCTGCGCCCCGAGGATAGGTTGATAGTGTATATTCCCCTATTTGGAGATGCCACAGCGGTCACAGGGGCTGAATCACCCTCGGGCACGCTTCCCTGGGGGTCCCTGTAAGGTTTCTCACGTAGGGCCAGGGCTCTGGCCTCTTGTGCTGGCATTACATTTCGGTCTGGAGAGAACGGGGCTTCTGCAGGTGAAAGGTCAGGTGAATGGGTGTGAAAGCTGCGTGGGAGCTGAGCCCACAGGTCTCTGGGGGGTTGGTTTTCCTGTTCCCAGCATGGTTTTGCACCCCTTCTGTGAGCTTCTGTTTGTGAACACCCATCGGGCTAAGCGCTGCCTGATTGAGCAGGTCTGTGTGGGAGAGAGGCCAGTCTGATGCTCTTCTCCTGAGAGCCCCTGGGCTCAGTGGCTTCATCTGTACACCTTTGCTTCCTGCCCTGCCGGGTTTTCTCTGAGAAGATGTCACTCAGGTGCTCAACCCTCACTACCTTCCTTCCCCTTTCCCTTTGTTAAACGGAAGAGCATGGACTTTATAGACTCTGAATTTGTCACCGAGCTTCCAAAAGCCTACCATAAACCTTTTCCACATGAACCAAAATAAAAGGAAGAGCACAATGAATGGAAAGAACATCATTAACTTGGTACATAACTTAAAATCAGTTTTAAAAAAAAGAAGAAGAAAAGAATAATGGATTATTTCCATTTACCAAAGCACACTGCAAATTTTTCAACAGCTGCCCACCACGCCGTACTCCCGAACTGCCTCCACACCCCACCACCCTGTTTCGACGAAATAGGAGTGAATCTACTTTGTTGCAGAGAAACTCAGAGCAAGTTATAGTGTCTCTCCCTAATTTGATCCTCCTTTAACCTCTCAATAGTGTTGTAAATTCACAGCCTGGAAACTTGAAGACATGAGTCAGCCTGACATATGATTCACATATCCTCGATCTGAAATGCTTGATGTGTGGGGCCAGGGTGGGAGGTAGAACCAGAAATGAATTTCCTGACCCTCAAATTCAGCTTCGGTGAAGTCGCATGGGGGTGTGGTGGGGGGCAGTTATTATCTTGTGGTTTGTGGGGATTCTTCCTGCCTTCCAGGATCTGCAATGGGTTGGATGGGGTGGAGGGGGGTGGGAAACTCAAGGTGACCACATGCCCAGGATTGCTAGAAGAGTTCCAGTTTACGCCTCCTTTTCCTGCTTTTTTTTCACCCAGATAACCTGTTTTTCTACTCCCCAGAATATAGGATTCTGGGGAGACTAGATTAGGAGTTCTCAAAGGTCAGAGGTTTCATTTTATTCGTAAGTACCTCCCAGTAAATAAAGGCTTGCTGAGGTGGGTGAGTGAGTAAATTCTTCACCGCCTCTCTTAGTCTCTGAATTTCTATTTCCCATCTATCTTTGTATGCCTAGGGTAACTACTGATTCTTGTTCTCAATAGTATCTTTTGACTAAGCCTGAGCTTCAGATGGCAATTGATTCGGTTCCATGTACACAACCTGCCCATGCAGCTGTGTGACTTTCAGTGAGTTATCCAGATGAGTTACAGCGTATCAGAGTACCAAGAACAGTGGCTTCCAGAGGCAGTAAGCTCCTAAGAAATGGCAGTGAGGTGGAGACGGTGCTATTGTTATTAGGTGTCTGGCATTGCCACCTGTTTTTGCCTTATCTTTTCCTAGTTAGAAGATTCATAGACCTTTTTTTAAAGAAAATAATATCAAAATCTAATAAGAAATTGGGCAAAGACTAAAAAAGCTAACTGTACCATCATGATATTTGGTAGCACAGTAACAATTATCATTATTAATGTACTATAAGCCGTCAGTGGTGTTTTACACCAAGTTTTTCCATAGTGGTTATCTTTAGGAGCATTCTTTTTTTTTTTTCCCATTTGCCTTTTTATGCAAGCATTGTTTATGTTATTTCAGAATCTTTTCTGCTACGACTTTCTAATTTGCTTTTGTCCCCATGGTTATTGGTAAATACAGACTGCTTCCATTTTCCCTTCTGTGAATGGAGTTTTCCTTCTGCTTTGCCCTACATTTCAAAAGACTCTCAGAAGTTAAATTGCTGAATCAAAAGATACAAATGTTGTCAAAGTCTATCTTTATCTATATTAAAAAAAATAAACTGTTAGAAATTTTAGGTTTACAAGAAGCTACAGAGAGCTCCCATTTACTAGTCCCCCGGCAATTTCACATATTCTTAACGTTTTGTATTAGTGTGGCACATTTGTTGTAATTTATGAACCAATATTAATATATGATGATGGTCTAAAGACTATGGCTTACATATAGGGTTCACTCTTTATATTGCATAGTTCTGAGTTTTTGACAAATGCATAATTTTATGTATCCGCCATTACAGTTTCACATAGAATATTTTCACTCCTCCAAAAATGCCCTGTACCTCACCTATTAATCTCTCTCCCCATCCTCCCAAGCCCATGGCTACCACTGATCTTTTACTTTCTTCGCAGTTTTGCTTTATCCAGAACATCATGTAGTTAGAATTATATGGCATGCAGCCTCTTTTGTTTGACTTCCTTCACTTAGTAATATGAGTTTAAAACTCCTTCGTGTCTTTTCGTGGCTTGATAACTCTTTTTTTTTTTTTTTAGTACGGAATAATTCCTTTTGTCTGGCTGTAGCATAGTTTAACTATCAGTTCACCTACTGAGGGACATCTTTGTTGTTTTCAAGTTTGGGCAATTTTATTTATTTTTTTTTTATTTTTTTTAATTTTTAAAAAAATTTTTATTTTTACTTTATTTTACTTTATCAGTACTGTATTGGTTTTGGCATACATTGACATGAATCCGTCATGGGTATACATGAACTCCCAAACATGAACCCCCCCTCCCACCTCCCACCCCACATCATCCCTCCAGATCGTCCCAAGTTTGGGCAATTTTAAATAAAGCTAGTATAAACATTTGTGTGCAAGTTTTTGAGTGGACATAAATTTTTAACTCATTTGGGTAAATCTCATGAAGCAAGATTGCTGGATCACATGGTAAGACTATTTTTGCTTTGTAAGAAATTGTCAAAGCTTTATATTTTGAACATGTATTAAGCAGTTTTAGTTATACCACTAACACGGTTAATCGTCAAAATAACCTCTGGGTTGGAAGTTATTATTTTCACCTTCTGATTAATGTTATCAGGATTTATTACTGAAAAGAGTTTTGAAAGTCTTTAAACCTCTTAGCTTCCTGAGAGCAAAATCTGCCTCTGGCATCACCTCCAAGACCTCCATGGCATATTGCGTGCAATAGGTGTTCAATTAATGTTCCTTACACATCAAAAAACCACCTCACTACACAAATAAGAACATGGAGATCCAAAAAAGGAAAGCAAAGTGCTTCTGGCCAAACATCATTTTACTCACGGCAGAAACTATGCTAAGAATTAACTCATGCTTTGTCAGTTTGGGGGCCAACATTTTGAGTGACCAGACTCTCGATCATTTTGTGTGATAAGCTGCTTCAGTCATGTCCGACTCTTTGTGACGCTATGGACTGTAGCCCACCAGCTTCCTCTGTCCATGGGATTCTGCAGACAAGAATACTGGAGTGGTTGCCATGCCCTCCTCCAGGGGATCTTCCTGACCCAGGGATCAAACTCGCATCTCTAAAGTCTCCTGCACTGGCAGGCAGGTTCTTTACCACTAGCGCCACCTGGGAAGCCCCTCTGGATCACTAAATTCAAGCAAATCAAGCTTCAGGACTCAGACACCCATACTTACTGTTGTAATAAACACCCTCTCCTCACTTTCAATCCCACCCACTACAATGTCTCCCAGAGACGCCTGAAGTGATGTGTTCAAGTGGATAGAGCACTTGGTGGCTACAAAGTCTCATAGCAAGCAAAGGTAGCAACAACAGCAATAATAGTGACAACAATTTTAAAAAGTCAAGAATTCTTGATTGGTTAAGTGTTTTCAGGCTGTTTACATGTATTGTTTCATTTTAGCATCACAGCTACTCTCTGGTTAGGCACAATTAAATTAGTGACAATTTATTGAAATGCTGTAGTCCATGGGGTCACAAAGAGTCAGACTAAGTGACTGAGCTGAACTGAACTATTGAAATGTGATTAATAAACCACTACAGTGGGTTGCCATGCCCTCCTCCAGGAGATCTTCCCAACCCAAGGATCAAACCTACATCTTCTGAAGCTCCTGCATTGCAGGTGGATTCTTTCTGCTGAGCCACTGGGGAGTTCCCTAACAAACAACAATTTAGAGGTAAGAAGATTGAGCCTCAGGGAGGTTGAATAGCTTGCTCAAGGCTCCACAACTCTTAGTGGAAAGCCAAATGTCCATTCAGTCTTGAGTCCACTCAGCTGCAACTTAAGAACATGAGATGTAGAGTCAAATGGACCTGGATTAGTATTCTGGGGCTGATCATTTTGCCAGCCATGTGCCCTTGACCTTGTGATTTCTAACTGCAATGAATCTCCATCTGTAAAATGGGAATATTAATAATTACCTGTGGCAAATGCTTTCTGCTTTCTCCTCAGTAACCATTGCCTTTGCACTGCACAGAAACTTTATAGGCTCAGGTCTCCTCAGAAGAAGGCCCCAGATCTCAAGAAAGAGAAGCCCCAATCCCAGCCTCATGAATCAAGATTGGTTTAAACCAGATATATATGATAATGGCAGCTATGTTATCTAGTTTTGTTAGGGGAAGCATACTAAGGAGATGAACCACACACACACACACACACACTGGGAGGGGTCATTCTTATCTTTTTTTCTGAGTGGATCTTGGACATAATACCTGGAGGTGCAGCAGCCATCTTGCAACCATGAGGTGACAAGCCAACAGGCAGAAACAGGGGAGCAGAAAAGAAAGAAAGAGTCTGGATCTTTTATTGCCTTGTTAAGTGGTTCCACCAGCCTAAGACAGAAGACTACATTCAGACTTATTAAAATGATTCTTACTGGTTTATGCCACCCTAAGAGCTTTCCTGGTGGCTCAGTGAAGAATCCTCCTGTAGTGCAGGAGACCTGGGTTCGATCCCTGGGTCAAGATCCCTTGGAGAAAGGAATGGCTACCCATCCCAGTAGTCTTGCCTGGAGAATCACAGGAACAAAGGAGCCTGGCAAGCTACAGTCTAGGGGGTTACAAAGAGTTAGACACAACTGAGCAACTAATCACACATGCACACGTGCGCATACACACACACACACACACGTCACTCTAAGCATAGTTGTCTTTTATTTGCAGCTGAAAACATTTCTAACGGATATATAGACTTCCACCAGAGCACAGGGTTAGGGAGTTTCATGTGGTGCTCAAAAACCCAAATACCAGAGCCAGAGTTTCTGAGTTTTGATCTAAGCTCTGCCACTAACAAGCTACATGACCCAGCAAGTCACCCAGCTTCTCTGTGACTTGCTGTCCTTGTCTATAAAATCCTCGCTAACAGTGTGCTGAGTTTTGTATGAAGGACAATACCAGTGCATGCCTTGTACTGTTATTAGGAGCATTAAACGACTAAATGTTTTATAAAAGGGTTAGAACACTGCCTGACACATAGTAAGTGGCTATACACATGTTTGTCAAAAGAAAAACTGAGAGAAAAAGTAGCCACTATCAAAGTCTCGATCTGACCATCAGGCCTCTTGTGGTATTTAAGCAGAATATTGACCATGTTGCCACTGAAACTCAAGGAGCATGAAAATGCCCCTAAATTTACTCTCAAACCAGCAACAGTAATGGTTTCTTTTTAACAGAAAATGCTGCTCAGAGAACACTGACTTGTAAAGAAGGAGGGGCTGTGACTACCAAGTCGTGTCATGAAGTGAAAGACCAAAATACCCAGACTCACCCATGCAAATGGGTGTGGGTCTCCCCTGGCGGCCCTTTTAGAAGGCTCTAGACATTTTTGAACTTGTTTTTGAAAGGGTCTTTCCAGCCCGTGGCTTATTCTTTTGCATCTCCTCATATCTTTCTTGCCAGTGCTTGGAAGGGTGAGGATGTGGAGGGAGGGGTGATGCCAGCAGTCCAGACCCTTCTGTGCCAGGAGGGACGAGCCCCCGGCCAGATGGAAGGGGGCAGGTTTCACCTGGATCTTTCCCACTTTCTACAACCCACATAGCAACCCTCTGTAGAGATCAGATTTGAATGTGGGCAATGACTAAGCGCTTTTGGAAACCTACCTTGTTGGTGAGGGTTAAGAATCAATCGGGAGGTGTGTCCATTATCAAATCCTGTGGAATCTGCCTTCAGACTACATACTCATCCCAGGCCTCTACTTTCTACCGATGACGGTCCAGACCAAGCCACCACTACCTTCCGCTTGGCTTCCTGCAGAAGCCTGTCCTACCTGGCCTTTCTGTTTCTACCCTACCTGCCCGCCTGTTCCCTCAGCAGTCAGGGGGAATCTTTTAGAAGGGTAAAACAGATTCCCCTGGTGGTCCAATGGTTAAGACTTCACCTTCCAGCGGCCGTGGTTTCGTTCCTTAGTTCCCTGGAGGAACTAAGATCCCACACGCCACAAGCAAGCAGGGAAAAAAAAAAATAATAAAAGCGTAAACCAAGTCGTGGCACTCATCTGCTCAAACTTTCCAATGCAATTCCATCTCACTTAGAATGAAATCCGAGGTTCTTAGTACGACTCACAACACCCTCTCTGCCACTTTCCCCATTGCTGACCTTACTCTCCACACTGGCCTTCTTGCCACAGGCCAAACATACCTGAGTGCAGGCTGGCCTCAGGGCCTTTGCACATTATGGTTCCCTTCTCTGGGATTTGATAATGGACACACCTCCGGATTGATTCTTAACCCTCACCAACAAGGTAGGTTCCTTGTATTTCCTGCCCTGCTCATTTCCTCATTTCATGCAGGTGTCTGCTCAGATGTCAACTCACAGAGGCCTTCTCTGACCATCCCCTGGAACTTAGCTTCCTTCACTTCTCATTTTCTGTTATTAGCCATAATTCTTAGGACTCGCTGATAATATTACAGATTTGGTGACTATTTATTTATTTTTAATTAACTATTTTTTGCCATATCAAGTGGCATGCGAAATCTTAGTTCCCTGAAGAGGGATTGAACCCAGCACCCCTGAAATGGAAGCACAAAATCTTAACCACTGGACCACTGGGGAAGTCCCTTTGTGACTTTTTACATCACCATCAGAATATCAGCCTTGAAAGGAAAGAGGCATTGTTTTGTCCATTCAGGTGTCCACAGGACCCAGAACATTGTGTAACTGATGCTCAGTAAATACTAAGTTAGATAACATAATGTGTGTCTGGTTAGCGATAAACAGTGTCTGACAAAGTTTTAAGCCTGATATCTCTTGTGATCCTGCTAAGTTAGCCCTGATTCTACTTCCAGAAAACTCAGGATACATTCTGAACAACAAAAGCAACACTGGACCAGTGTTTTTAAAAATCCAAAGAGAATACTTTGAAAGTGAACATATAGGTGACTGAATGCTTCCTCCTGCGTTTGTTTCAAAATCACCTACATCACGTTTGGCTCTTTTCTCCCTTCCTTTGAACCTGGGTACCAGACAAACAGCCCCACACCTGGTGTTTTTGCATCACTCAGACCAGGGTTCTCATCTGTGATGGTTTAAAAACAAACCAACTCCATTCCTTGACGTTCTCCCCATCGAAAGATGGGGTTTATATCATTTACTTGAGTCTCGGTGATTGTTCAAGCGGCGATGGTCATGCAGTGTCTTCAGGTTTCCTTAGACGCTCGGTCTGGGGAGTCACAGAGACTGCCTTGCTGAAGAAGCTGCATGGCGGGCTCTGGTCTGTGATCTCAGCTGAGCTCCCAGCGAGCACCCCAGGGTTGGCCGATAGCCATGCAAGCTGTCATTTTGGATGTTTAGACCATCTGTACTTTCAAACGATCACAGCCTGATATCTTACTACAAGGGCATGAGAACCACCCAGCCTAGCCCTTCCCAGATTCCCCATCAAAAAGGCATGAGTAACATAAAGTGGTTGTTGTTTTACAGGCTAAGTTTTGCAGTCATTTGCACTCAGCAATAGGAACTAGAAGTCCACGCTCTTTCTCCCTCATACAAGGCAGTCATAAGTGAGATTTTCCTAAATATTCTGGGCATCAGATCTCATATGTAAGTGAGGAGTGACAATATGTTTATTTGGTGGCTGCTTAGAGGAAAAGCAAGGTTTGTTTTAAACCTCGCATGGTTCCCAGCACATACTTTATTGCCTCAAACCTAAGATGCTATCAGTTATACAACTCATGATTAATTTGTGTGCCAGAAGAGATGTGTGTGCATGCTCAGTCGTGTCTGACCCTTTGTGACCCTGTGGACTGTAGCCCACCAGGCTCTTCTGTCCATGGGATTTCCCAGGCAAGAACACTGGAGTGTGCTGCCGTTTCCTTCTCCAGGGGATCTACCCAACCCAGGGATTGAATCTGCATCTACTGCATTGGCAGGTGGATTTTTTTTTTTACCACTCAGCCACCAGGGAAGCCCAAATAGACTTGTAAGTGCCATTGACTGTAGGACACATACCATTTTTGGAGATGCTGAAATTTGAAAAGATGTATATATTAGGACCTTTGATTTAAAGAGTGAATAACATAAACACCTAGTCAAGCCTGGACACAGAACAAGACCCACCCAGCCAAATTTGAGGTTTTGAGGACCAAGAGGAGATCTTAAAGCAAATGCACCTTTGTATGAAAGTCTCTAATTAGCCATGCCATTCTATACACTATAAACAGAGATTAACGGGGACAACCTGCAGTCCAGGCAGAAAACGCCTTCCTTGGGCAGCTGTCACATGGTTACAATTCAGGTAACATTGAATCACATTTATTTAGCAGAAGTGTATTTTGCAAGAGGGATGAAGTCAGATCCCCAAATCTGGCTGTGAGTAGGCAAGTTCTTTTCAGTGGAAACTCTTTTCTGGTAATGGTAATAGACCAAGCCCCATTTCTCTTTGATTTGGGAGTCTCTTATTTTGTAAGACTTGATGTAGTTATTTCTTAAGAGATGTCAGCCAAGGAGCAGAAGGGGTCTGAGCAGAAAGACAGAGGAGACTCAAGCCATGTCAACCAGAGCAGAAATGCAAAGATGCATCAGAGTGCTAGCAGGCACTGAGAGGGAGTCAGTACAGCTGCCCAGTTAGTGTGCTGGCCCTCATTTGAAAGGTGTGCCTCCTTCAGGACAAGAGAGGTTGAGTCTCTTGCTCAGCGTCACATAGCTCCCTTACGTCCACTTAGTCCATCAGACACACAGCCTGTACTCTTACCCACAGGGCTGTGCTGGTCAGAATGTTTGCAGAGACATGGAAATGGACTCAAAGGAGACTCCAGGAAGCCCAGGTCTGTGGGCACAGCCGTCTTTACAGCCTTACCTGAACAGGGAGTTCATTTTAACACCTACCTTGCCTTTGCCAATGTGAGTCTTCCACCTATGAGGCTTTTCTTGTCTGCTCCTCTTCCTATGAAAATCAAAGCATCTTTCAAGGCCCAGCTCTAACGGGGCAACTGAACCCTTGTTCCTACAGGGAGATTCCTGGCTGCCTAGGATCCGAGTTCATTGTCCCTGGCAGCCCTCCTGGTGTCGGTGGCTTTTATTAGACTGGAAGTTTCTTGAGGCTCTGGGATTAGACTGAATTTGAATCCTACCTCTGTGATTTATGATGTGTGTCTTTGGGCATGTTTCTTAGCCTTCCTGGGCTTTAGTGTTGCTAAATCTTTGAAATGGGAATAGCCTGAGTGTCCACTTTTCAGGACCGTCCTGAAAATGAACTGTGTTTGGTTAGGTCGCATGGTTGGGGCTTGTTATTGCTTGTTATTATATAGAGAAACTTGGAAAGTATCTTTATGGATCCACTCACTTAGTTCTCACACCCAGCCTAGGAGGTGCTTTTACCACCAGCCCCATTTTACAGATGAGGAAACTGGGGTGAAGTCATTTGCTCACAGCCTCACAGCTGGAATAAGAAAGAACTTTATTTTTATCTTTTTTAACTCGTCTCTCAATGGAATCCCACTGGAAATCTTCCATGGAATGAATTCTGAGGAAGTTTTATCGTGTACCAACCGCAGCAGTTCAGTTCAATTCAGTCGCTCGGTCATGACCAACTCTTTGAGACCCCATGGACTGCAGCATGCCAGGCCTCCCTGTTCATCACCAACTGCTGGAGCTTACTCAAACTCATGTCCATCCAGTCGGTGATGCCATCCAACCATATCATCCTCTGTCATCCCCTTCTCCTCCTGCCCTCAATCTTTTCCAGCATGAAGGTCTTTTCAAATGAGTCAGCTCTTTGCATGAAGTGGCCGAAGTATTGGAATTTCAGCTTCTGCATCAGTCCTTCTAGTGAATATTCAGGACTGATCTCCTTTAGGATGGACTGGGTGGATCTCCTTGCAGTCCAAGGGACTCTCAAGAGTCTTCTCCAACATCACAGTTCTAAAACATCAATTCTTCTGCACTCAGCTTTCTTTATAGTCCAGCTCTCACAACCATACATGGCTACTGGAAAAACCGTAGCTTTGACTAGATGGACTTTTGTTGTCAAAGTAATGTCTCAGCTTTTTAATATGCTGTCTAGGTTGGTCATAACTTTTCTTCCAAGGAGCAAGCATCTTTTAATTTCATGGCTGCAGTCACCATCTACAGTGATTTTGGAACCCCAAAAATAAAGTCTGTCACTGCTTACACTGTTCCCCATCTATTTNTGAGTGACTGAACTGAACTGAATTGAATAACAATGAAAACATAAAACCTTCACAAATACTCTGAGGACATGACTAAACAGTATTTATATGATGCAAATATATGCAGTCATTAGAATTTGATGATAGGAAAGTATTAGGTTAGTGCAAAAGTAAGTGTGGTTTTGTATTGTTGACCTTTGCCATGTTATATGGGAATACATTCTTGAATAAATGTGGTTATGTTATACATCATTTCAATGGCTATTTCTCACTTTATATTTATTTTGCTAATGACTTNGTATTAGGTTAGTGCAAAAGTAAGTGTGGTTTTGTATTGTTGACCTTTGCCATGTTATATGGGAATACATTCTTGAATAAATGTGGTTATGTTATACATCATTTCAATGGCTATTTCTCACTTTATATTTATTTTGCTAATGACTTGTTACTTACTCTCTGTTAGTCACTCAGTCATATTTGACTCTCTGTGACCCCATTGGTTGCTGTGGTCCACCAGGCTCCTCTGTCCATGGAATTCTCCAGGCAGAAATACTGGAGTGGGTTGCCATTCCCTTCTCCAGGAAATCTTCCCACCCCAGCGATCAAACCTGAGTTTCCTGCATTGCAGGTGGTTTCTCTACCAACTGAGCCACCCGGGAAGCCCATTTGCTGTTTATTTTATATTTATTTTGGACTAGGGAAATGATGTTAGATGAAAAGCAAATTTGTGATTTTCACATTTGAGTTCAAAATGGGTCATAAAGCAGTGGAGACAACTCACAACATTAACAACACATTTGGATGAGGAACTGCTAACGAACATAGAGTGTAGGGCTGGTTCAAGCAGATTTGCAAAGCAGATGAGAACCTTGAAGATGAGCAGTGCAGCAGCCGCCCATCAGGAGCTGACAGTGACAAACTGAGAGCCATCACTGAAGCTGACCCTCCTACAGGCACATGAGGAGTTGCCGAAGAACTCAACGTAAAGCATTCTATGGTCATCCAACATTTGAAGATAATTCAAAAAATGAAAAAAGCCCAATAAGTATGCATTGACTGCAATTTTTTTTTTTTAAGTCATTTTTGATCGGATTGTGACATGTGACAAAAAGTCTAGTGATGACCAGCTCAGTGGCTGGAGCAAAAAGAAGCTCCAAAGCACTTCTGAAAGTCAAACATGCACCAAAAAAAGGTCACAGTCACTGTTTGGTGATCTGCTGCCTGGCTGATCCAAAACAGCTTTCTGAATCCCAGTGAGGCCATTATATCTGAGAAGTATGCTCAGCAAATCAGTGAGAAAACGGCCACGTCTGCAGCCGGCATTGGCCAACAGAAAGGGCCTGATTCTTCTCCATGACAATGCCCGACTGCACTTCACACAACCAATGTTACAAAAGTTGAACAAACTCGGCTACAGAGTTTTGCCTCATCTACCATATTCACCTGGCCTCTTGCCAACCAGCTAGCACTTCTTCAAGCATCTTAATAACTTTTTTTTGTAGAGAAAACACTTCCATAACCAGCAGAAGGCAAAAAATGCTTTCCAAAAGTTCACTGAACCTGAAGCATGGATTTTTAATCTACAGGAATAAACAAACATTTCTTGCTAGCAAAAATGCATTGATTGTAATCGTTCCTATTTTGATTAATAAAGATGTGTTTGAGCCTAGTTATAATGATTTAAAAATCACAGCCTAAAACCACAATTACTTTTTCATCAACCTAATATAATTTTAAGAGTATACCTAGGAACCAAAAATTCAATTTAGTGTACTGTATTAAAAATTTAAAAATAATTTGATAGTATGGCTATTTTTTTATATGTAATACTCATCAAAATCAATAGTTGGTTATACTGGAGAGTAGATGATGTTTATTTTACTTTAGCTCAACCATGTTTTCCATTTCTTTATATATTATGATACATTATATATATATAAACACACATATAAAAACATGTATATGTGTATATATACATATGCTTTAAAGTATATATTATCAAAATATTAATACACACCCATTCCCCATACTATTCAGTTTCCTGCAAGATATAATACTTTGCAGAAGAACAGCTTTCCTCCAAGGTAAGTTAATTTCTGCTTCCATATATATCAGATTTTCACAAGTACAATTTATGAGTCTGTTATTTATGACTTTATGTAAAGTATGCATAGTAAATATACTCATGTCATCATTTCCTGCATCTATAACCATAGCAGACATCACCAATCAATCATGATAATCAGTCATAAGGAGCCTGGTCTCCAAGTCCTACAGTCAGTGCTTCAGAAAGCTAATGTTTATCAGGCTTTTTATAATATAAATTTATGTGCCATCCTTGATGAAGTGAAGTGAAATGAAGTGAAAGTCGCTCAGTCATGTCCAACTCTTTGTGACCCCTTGGACTATCCGGTCCATGGAATTCTCCAGGCCAGAATACTGGAGTGGGTAGCCTTTCCCTTCTCCAGGGGATCTTCCCGACCCAGGGATCCAAGCCAGGTCTCCCACATTGCAAGCAGATTCTTTACCAGCTGAGCCACAAGGGAAGCCCAAGAATACTGGAGTGGGTAGCCTATCTCTTCTCCAATATATCTTCCCACCCAGGAAATGAACCAGGGTCCCCTGCATTGCAGATGGATTCTTTACCAACTGAACTCTCAGGGAAGCCTGCCATTCTTTATATGATTGTATATTTTCAAGAAATTGTTCCTGGAAATTTACTGTATATCAGTCTAAATATTTTTCTTATATATGGATATTTAAATAAGTTAATGATAACACAGTCTAATACTTAATATTTGACTACAATTCTTAAAGTTTGGCCTGAATACCTTGCATGGATTTCACATAATGGACATCACTTAAAAAACATCATTCTCTCCTCTCAAAGAACTCTCAGACCAATAATATATCTTGGAAAATACTGTGGAAAACCATATGGTGCTTTTAGAGATTATCTTTATGGAAAAACAAGAATGGTAGGGTGTGTTGCAAACATTGTTTATTGATTAGTCAGTGTCTGACTTGATTTTATTGCTTGCATTATAAAGGTGTTTTGTTTTTCTCCTTATAGCTCTTCAAAGAGTTTAGATTTCCTATGAGTTTCTAGTAGGTCCCCAGAGGCTTTCTGGTAGGAGAGAAGAATTAGGTTGAATGTTTCTAAATTTCAAAGAACAAACAACTAGATGTTCTATCTCTGTTACCATCAATATTGAAGACCTGCCTTATGATTATTAGATCTCAGGGCAGTTCCTTCTTTATCTTTTTTCAAAAAGCAAATCTTCAAGAATCTACCAGAGTTCCTTTTCTGTCTCCTAAACTGTAAGATCCTGTCTTAATTTCTATACTTTCTCAATATCCAGGTAGAAACTAGAAAGTAAGTTCTCACAGAGGCGGTTGGCCCTATTACCTAGCTAGAAAGGATCATATGAAATCAAAGACAATCCCCAAAGATCTGATAGGAAAGTTCCTGAATTAGATCCATCTTTCATAGAGGACAGCCTTTAAATTGGAAGAGCGGTGTTCGCCAGGACCCGAGGCTATAGACGCATCCACCTTGGACTGACAACGCACAGATCCTCACGGGTGCAGAGCTCCTCTTTCCAGGATCTGACCTCTGTTCTAAATGAGTGCTTGCAGAGTGTTTTATGTCTAGAACAGAATTCATAGACCTGGCTATACAGTGGAACTCTACTTGGACTCCAAGTCAGACCAACTAAATCTCAGAGTATCTGCGAATGGGCTTAGGCCTGTCTCTTATACACATCTAGATGTGTATAAGAGACAGAAAAGGATCATATGAAATCAAAGACAATCCCCAAAGATCTGATAGGAAAGTTCCTGAATTAGATCCATCTTTCATAGAGGACAGCCTTTAAATTGGAAGAGCGGTGTTCGCCAGGACCTGAGGCTACAGACGCATCCACCTTGGACTGACAACGCACAGATCCTCACGGGTGCAGAGCTCCTCTTTCCAGGATCTGACCTCTGTTCTAAATGAGTGCTTGCAGAGTGTTTTATGTCTAGAACAGAATTCATAGACCTGGCTATACAGTGGAACTCTACTTGGACTCCAAGTCAGACCAACTAAATCTCAGAGTATCTGCGAATGGGCTTAGGCACTGACTTTCTAGCTCCCCAGGAAACTCTTATGTGTAGTCTGGGTTGACAAAACCTGCTCTAGAATATTATCTGATTTGATCACTCAAATGCTCATTTTTACACACAGCCTCAGAAGAGTGGTCCAAGGGATACCAGAAACAGAAGACAAGGTACTTTGAGTGTATCCATTTTTGCTGTATGTATCAAGATTACATGCTCAAATGTCTTCAGAAACATCAAATAAGTATTGAAGCATGTTGCCATAATTGACTGCATCTCAGTCTTTGAAAAGTGTCCATTATATGAAAGGTTTCCAAGATTTTAATCAATAATACCTTGATATATAAGGAATATACATATGTTTAATCAAGCTTCAAAACATTCTAGTGAATGCAAGATCATGTGTGTTTCCATAGTAAATTTTGTGAACATTTGTCTAGCATATATGTATACATAAATATACATGAAATTTAAATTATTAACCATTTTTGCACTACATATATAGTACAGAAATGTTTAAGAATTTTTTGAGTCATACTAAATTACCACGTTTAGATTCATGTACATATATATGATTTTCCAACAATCATGACCTTAAACAATGAATTTAACCCAGAGAAAGCAATGCAGATTCAACAAATGGAATTTCTACCTATTTTTGCAGCCAATGACAAAGCAAAAACCAGGCAAAGTCGTCAGAAAATTATTCTGCATCGTGGAAGCTTCACATTTTATTTTTAATAACTGTACAAGAACCACGATGCCTGGTTACCATCTTCATTTTGTGCTATGATCTAAAAATGTCTCAGCAGCCAGAAGTTTTTGGTGAGCTCCACACCTAAACTTATATAATCAAACATCTATAACAATCCAGAAGGAATTTTATTCAAAATGATATTCCATTTTCTTCCTAGTCATAGATTTAGCCACTGACTAAAGACTAAGTGAAAGAAAAAGAAAAAAAAAAAAAA
>SJYX01001519.1:0-12956 GCA_006410675.1 Oreotragus oreotragus
TGCAGATTCTTCATGGTACGAGCCACCAGGAGAGGGCAGTATAATGAGCGGGTATCCAGTGCCAGACTGCCAATGCAGGAGACAGGAGATGCAGGTTTGATCCCTGGGTCCAGGAGATCCCCTGGAGGAGGGCAGGGCAGCCCACTCACTCCAGTGTTCTTGCCTGGAGAATCCCCAGGGACAGAGAAGCCTGGTGGGCTATGGTCCATAGGGTCACAGAGAGCTGGACATGACTGAAGCGACTTAGCACGCACGCACGCATGCACACATCCAGTTCAGTAGCAGCGCTGCCAGAAAAAGTTCCATCAGTCTGGACCTTGAGCAGGGCAGAAAAATGGGGGGATATGGGGTGTCCATGTGGGTGAGAATGGAGAGAGGAGCCTGGAAGACATCAGCTGAGGGCAGGAGTATAAGGTCGAATCTAAACTGCAGAGAGGAAGTTGAGGAGTTGAGGTTTAATGGAGACCTGGGCAAAGTTCTTGATGGAGATGAAGTTGGAGGAAGAGCTGGTGGGACTTGGCGACTGCTTGGGTGTGACTGGTGAGACAAGGAGGCCAAGGAGGGTGATGGGGCCTGGGACGGCACAGCACAGGGCTGGGANTTGAGGAGTTGAGGTTTAATGGAGACCTGGGCAAAGTTCTTGATGGAGATGAAGTTGGAGGAAGAGCTGGTGGGACTTGGCGACTGCTTGGGTGTGACTGGTGAGACAAGGAGGCCAAGGAGGGTGATGGGGCCTGGGACGGCACAGCACAGGCTGGGAGAGGATGGGCAGCTCTAAGCCTGGCACAGACTAGCCACAGGCATAGCCTTAGAAGCAGCTACTTCCCCACCCCACTTTCAGAAGATCCCCAGGAAGCCGAGGCCCAACTGTGCGGGTGGCCAACCTGAGTCTGTGCCATGCAAGCACGACAGTCACAGGTCAAGGGGGAGCAGGTGTGCTGTGGCGTTACGGTGGCTGGAGGGTTACCATCTAGGGGCGTGAGGGCCTCGCTAGCGGTCTGGTCCCAGCCTGGGAGTGTCGAGAGCACCAGACAGCAAGAGGTAGGAGAATATAAACCATCTCTCCCTGAGGGCTGCCCAGACACTGCTCAGCATAATAATGGCTCCAAAATATCTTTCAAGGGGGAGCAGGTGTGCTGTGGCGTTACGGTGGCTGGAGGGTTACCATCTAGGGGCGTGAGGGCCTCGCTAGCGGTCTGGTCCCAGCCTGGGAGTGTCGAGAGCACCAGACAGCAAGAGGTAGGAGAATATAAACCATCTCTCCCTGAGGGCTGCCCAGACACTGCTCAGCATAATAATGGCTCCAAAATATCCACTCCTTAGTCCCTGGAACCAGATTACTTTACATGGAAAAGGGGACATCGTAAATATGATCAAGTTAAGGACCTTGAGATGCAGAAGTAATCAAGGATTATCCGTGTGGGCCCCACGAAATCACAAAGGTTCTTATAAGAAAGAGGGAGGCAGAACCTATGGTTAATTAATCTATGACAAAAGAGGCAAGAAAATACAGGAGAGAAAACAGTCTCTAAGTGGTGCTGGGAAAACTGGACAGCTGCATGTAAAAGAATGAAATTAAAACATTCCTTAGCACCTTACAGAAAAGTAAATTAAAAATGGATCAAAGTTCTAGATGTAAGGCTGGACACTATAAAACTCTTAGAGGAAAACATAGGCAGAACACTCTTTGCCATTAATCTCAACAATATCTTTTTGGATCTACCTCCTAGGGTAATGAGAATAAAAACAAACATAAATAAATGGGACTTTAAACTCAGAAGTTTCTGCATAGCAAAGGAAACCATAAACAAAAAATAAAAAGACAACCCGCAGAATGAGAGAAAACATTTGCCAAAAAAAGCCACCGAGAAGGGATTAATCTCCAAAATATACAAACAGCTCATGCAGCTCTATGTGAAAAAGTCAAACAATCCAATCAAAAAATGGGTAGATCTAGATAGACATTTCTCCAAAGGTGACATATGACTAACATATAAAAGTACATTAAAAGATGCTCCACATTACTAACTAGCAGAGAAATGCAAGTCAGATCAAACGAGCTATCACCTTACACCGGTCCGAGTGGCCGTCATCAAAGTCTGCCAACAGGTGCTGGAGAGGGTGGAGGAAAGGGAACCCTCCTACACAGCTGGTGCCACGTGGGAGCAAGGAGGGTCCAGGCTCAGGCTCTGTCTTTGGACACAACCTTCGAAGCCCCACAATAACAAGACCCACCTCCTTCCCCCACAGATCACTTCCTTTCCTTCTCCACTTACAGGTTCTTTGAGGTCTAAGACGCGGGCACAACAGCTCCCTGCAGGGAGGTTGTGAGTGCGCATCCTGGACGGGGTGGGGGACGGGTGCCCGCTGGCTGAGGGCATTCTTAGACGGGCACAGCGCAAGCCAAGCTCGTCGGGGCGAAGAGCCCGCAGAGGAGGTTTTAGCTCTGCCCGGGAGGCCTGGCCCTGGCGCCCGAGCCGCGCGGAGCCCCCGGCGCCCAGGCCTGAGCGGAGCCCCGGGGTTCCGGCAGCGCGCGGCGGACCCCGCGCCCCTCCCGCGCCGCTGTCTGGGCCGGGCCGGCCCGCGCCTCGCCCACCCGAGCGCCACGGGGCACCGCCCTCTCCGCCGCCCCGCCCCTCCTTCGCGCCCAGCGCTCCACCACCGCCTGGCAGCGGCTGAAGGCGCAGGCAGCCGCGAGGGCAAGCTCCGGGCCGCGCCCGCGACGGCGGCGGGAGCAGCCGCATGGAAGGTAGGCGCCCTCGCCGCCCTCCCGCGGCCCCGGCGCCGCGCGGCGCCCCTCGCCACCCTCTGGGGCGCCGCCTCTGCCCTGCCTCCCGCTCCTAGCTAGGGGTGGGGACGAGTTGAGGCCCACTCCTCGGAGATAGTTGCGGGTCAGGAGGTGTGGGGGTCTTTCCTTCTTACCGCCCAACCCAGTCCAGATCCCCGGGTCGGGGAAGCCTCCGCCTCGAGCGTGATCCAAAGGAGGGCCATTCCTCGCCTGGTGCGGGATGGAGGGGCAGAGCTCTCTCGGTTAGCTCAGGGCGAAGCCTCCCGGGTCTGGGCGAGTGTGGGGGCAGCCACTGGCAGCAGAGCGCCGGTGTGCCTTGGGTTCTCCCACTCGCTGCTCCCGTCCTCGTCCGCACCCCGCTCCTCCGCCTCCCGCAGACTCCCCTGCATGTGGGCTTGCTGTGATAGAAGGCTGAGCGGGGGGAGAGGTTTTCAGAGAAAGTTACAGAGCTAAAGCAACAGCCCAGCCTCTCAGCAGGTTCCAGGACCCAGAGGATAGGGCTCTGAGTGCCACCCGGGGCATCGTCCCTTCCCTGGCTTTCCTTAAGTGCATGCTGCCCACCGCCCTCAAGCCTGAACAGGAGTCCAGGGCAGATGGAGCTTCTGATAAGAGAAGTCTTAGTTTCTACACAGAACCACAAGGGAAAATGGTTCATTTAACCCCAAATTCCAAGTCCAGAACCAGACAGTTCTGTACGGGGCATTAGGACCTCAAGGGCAATGACGTTTCCCCTGAGACCCAGCAGAGCCGAGCCAACGGCACCCTTCCCCAGCAGATACATGAGCACATGAGCCCTGCTTCTGTGCTATTCCTGGGATCCAACCCAGGGAGGTGGGGTTGCTACCCAAATTCTGTCTCCAGAATGCCAGTGGTGTGAAGGGGAGTGACTTTCCCCAGGCATCACAGTACTGGTGAGGTCTGCCCCCAGAGCAGGTGGCCCTGGTGACTGGGGGCATCCTTGGGGGGCTGCTGCTGCTGCTGCTGTTGATTGGGGTGAGCTACTATCTCTGGAAGAGACTCTGTGCCACATTCACCTATGAGGAGCTGTCAGGGACCACGGCTGCTTCCAGCACACAGGGAGACGCACTCTGCTCCCCGGATGCCAGGACCCAGGCAAGCAGGTGAGGCAGGATGTGGGGCTAAGGGAGCTCCTGGCCTTGCTTCAGGCCCTCCCTGTGGAGTTTCCCTTGGAGTAGGGTGGAGAAGGAAAGATCTGTTTGCTTATGGAACACCTCCTCTGTGCTGTCAGCAGGCCAGGAGCAATCACAAAGAAATCCCAGAATTTGAGCCACAGCGATGAGGCAGGTGTTAGGAAGCCCATTTTGCAGCTGGGGAAACTGAGGCTCAATGGACGTAAGTCCAGATAGCACAAATAGAAAGTGGCAGAACAGGCATTCAAACTCAGGCAGGCTGACTCGAGGAGCTGTGCTCCAGTACCGGCTCACCACAGCTGTGGGCACACGGGGGAGGTGGCTGTGCGTGCCCCCTGGGGTGGGCCCGGAAGACGGTGCTCTTGCCTCCCCTGGCTCCTGCTGGCTTTTTCTCCTCTAGTTCCTGACACTTACACTCTCTGGGCTGAGCACTCTGAAGCCATACCATTCACTTGCTACCTATTTGTCATCTCCCTGCCTCTGGACAGGCCGCCTGGTGTACCATTTGTGGTGCCCCCTTCCCTCCAAAGCCAAGACTGGGTACCCCTGAGCAGCAGAGCGTGGGCCCAGGTCCCACAGGACCCCTACCCAGCCCCGGAGCTCCTGCCCCACACCACTGGCAGCAATCTTGGTGAGTGTGCCCACCAGGGCCTGCCCAGGGGTCATGGTATGCCCAGGCCAGGACAGACCTATCTGCTTTCATGGGCCTGGCTCCTGAAAAGAGTCCAGATGGGGTCCAGGATGCCAGAGTTGCCCAGTGACCACTCTTTCCAGGTATTTGAGTTTACCAATGCCTGCTGCATCCCAGTCTGGGCTAGATATGGCTTCATGTGCCATTTTGGAGTTAGACGATGGCTGGGGGAATCACCCCGTTTTACACATTAATAAACTGAAGCTCGGGAGGGTAACAGTGCCATGCCCGGCTCACAGAGGCAGTAAGCAACAAATCTGGGATGGGAAACCCAGTGTCCCCAGGTGCAGCACCTGTGCTGGATCCTCCTCCAGGATGATGGCTTGGCCAATCCAGAGAGCAGAATGGTGGAAGCTGGGCACACAGCTTTCTGCCCACCTCCTTGTTCTGAAGACCTCGCTAAGAACCACCCAGTAATTAGCTAAGCCCTTATAATTTAAAGAGGAAGACAAGAGGCAACATTTTATCACTGAGACATCCTCTGGGACACCACAGAAAGGAGCCAGGCCAGATGCTGGGCACTGCACCCACATTGCCGGCCCTGACCTCTAGGGGTGGGGGTCAGTCACGGGGGCTAGGGTTGAATGAATGCTATGTCCTCTGCTAGGAGTCCCAGGAGGAGCAGGCCTGGATGTAGAATGCCTTAGTGCTGAGAATGCGTCCTGCTGAGCTGCAATAGAGAGAGGGGCTGTGTTTAGTCTGGAGAAGAGATTGGGGCGAATGTGGTCAGGAGAAGCTGGTGAACGACCTTGTCAAGACTCAGCCAAGAAGGGCTGGGCAGGGAGGGGGCGGGAGAGCCAGAGCTTGTGGTCCCCGTGCCCCTGCCTTCCCCTGGCCGGCCAGTCTCCCCTGTCCCTGTGTTGTAGGAGATGCATGCGTGGTGGGGACCATCAACCCTGACCTCTACAAGATCCCAGAGGACAAAAGTGAGCCTGGCTTCCCCGAGGACTGCCTGGGCCGGCTGTGGTTCTCTGTGGAATACCAGCAGGAGGCCGAGCGGCTGCTGGTGGGCCTGATCAAGGCTCAGCGGCTGCACGCCCCCTCAGAGACCTGTAGCCCCCTGGTGAAGCTCCACCTGCTGCCGGATGAGCGGCGCTTCCTCCAGTCTAAGACCAAACGCAGAACCACCAGTCCACAGTTCGACGAACACTTCGTCTTTCAGGTATGACCTCTGAGCGGGCAGGGTCCGGGCACCTTTGCCTCCTGGGAAGGACGGACATTATGCAGGAGAGCCCGCCTCCGGTGCTAACCGGGGCCCTGCAGCCCCCAGGGGCCCCATACCACAGGCTCTACCCTACCCCGCCTGCCAGGCCAGGGTGTACGTGAGCCCTGACCCTTGATGGTGGGGGCAGATGAGAGACTGGAAGGATGAGGGGGCAGAGGGCTGGGCTCCTCCTGTACAGGCTGCCTGGAGGGGAGAAAGGGAAACATATTCTTGGAGCACCCACTGAATGACGGGCCCTGGCTTATGGGACTCAGGAAGGCAGCCAAGACCCTGGAGCACGATGAGATTTCTGACATGGTTATCCATGGAAGGTGGAGGGTGAGACCCCCCTCACCCAGGCCTCTTGGGGTGGGGACCAGAACTCACCCATCCTGTCAGAGGCCAGAGCAGGACCTGAGAGCCGTCTTGCGACAGGTGGTACCTCTACAGCATGGTGGGCAGATGAGCTCAGGGTCCTGAGGTGCTGAGGTGATGAGGCACTGAGCCAGGTGCACAGCGGCCTTAGAAGCCTCAGCAGGTGACTGGGGCCCTTATGGGAAGCCAGCAGTCAAGAGCTCCCAAGAGGCCTTGGACAAACATTTTTAAGAGCAGGGCAGGAAGCTGACTGGCAAGGTAAGGAGAGGCTTGTCTGCAAGTGGGAAGAGTATGATTTCTACCTTCTTCCGGGGCTGAGCCCTGGGAAGAGGGGTGGCATGGGGCCCAGCCCGAGGCCATCTTGCTGGGCTCAGGCTGTGAGAATTCACAGGTGAACCTGCTCCCGTTGGAACCTCAAAATCCAAGGTGGGGAGGTTTGAATCATTCCCTGCCCCGTGCCTGCACCACCTTACCCTGGCCTCTCTGTGCTTCCCTCTCTAGGGAAGAGAAAGAGAAGAAAATCAAATTTAATTAACCATCTGCCATAAGCCAGGCCCTTTGATTGGGGTTTTATAACCCAGAGAGTAAGAACGATTATTCCATCTTACAGGTGAGGAGACTGAGTCTCAAGGAGAGGACCGTTCAGGTGCCAAATTCAGATAGCAGAGATGAGGGGTTCCCTGGGCTCCAGTATGGGAGCCTCTCACAGTTTTAGTGTAGGCGACTCACTTGGATGCCTGTTAAATGGTAGATTCTGCTTCGTGGGTCTGGGTGGAGCCCAAGGTCCCGCATTTCTCAAAAGGTCCCGGGCGTGGTGGGTGCTGCTGGTCTGGGACCACACTCTGTGTGGCAAGGCTCTGGCACAGCCTCCCACCTCCTGGGGACACTGGCCCCACTGTGGCAAAGGGTCCCCTGAGATGCCTGGGTTTGGCGTGTGCAGGTCCCTGCTTGAGACACCCCTCATGGAAAGATTCTGTTTCCAGAACAACATATCATGTCATCCCATCCCCTGACCCTACCTGACTCCAGACGGGCCCTCGTCTCTCCAAGGTGTCCAGCAAGAGCGTCAACCAGAGGGTGCTGAGGTTCTCAGTGTACCACGTGGACAGGCAAAGGAAGCACCAGCTCCTAGGCCAAGTGCTGTTCCCTCTGAAGAAGGAGATACTGGCGGGCAACTGCCGGCGCGTCCTCTGGAGAGACCTGGAAGCCGAGAGCCTGGAGGTAAAGGTTAGGGTCACCAGACACACGCCAGACGACCATGAGTCTGACTACCGTAGACCGCCAGCAGGTGTGGCCCAGCAGAATACTGTCCACTACCCCTACGAGTGTGACTCGCGGTGGTGGGCCCAGGCCAGAGCTGCACGGGACAGTGGAGGTGCACCTGAGGCTCCTTTGCTCTGGAGATTACCTGGAGCATCCTGGAAAAAACACATTTGGATTCCCATCCAGATCAGTTAGCTATGAAAGTTGACACCTCAAATGGACCTGCCAAGGAAATTACCCACTCTTCCCCCAACACGGCCCCCCACCCCTGAGGATGATTCAGAATAGGTCTTGGAATTCCCCATTCCTGGCTTTGAATCCTCAGCTCTGGTCCTTACTATGTGATCTTCAGCAGGCCCCTTCACCTCCCCAAACCTCAGTTTCCCCATCTGTAAAATGGTAATGGGCTTCAAGGAGGGAGTATGGCTATGTCATGAGTACCCCGGGCCCGCCTGCCAGGAGGAAGGAGGAAGGCATGGGGGCCTCCAGTGCCCACCTGGGGTGCTTTCCTCCTGGCTTCTCCAGCCTCCCTCCGAATTTGGTGACCTGCAGTTCTGCCTCAGCTACAATGACCGTCTGAACCGCCTCACCGTGGTCGTGCTGCGAGCCAGGGGACTCCGGCTCTGGGAGAACACGAGTTTTGTCAGTAAGGTTTCCCCCTGGGGCAGGGCCCACCCCATGATCTTGGAGCCTGGAGTCTGGCCCTCCACCCTGGCTATCCAGTTTCTGCTTGCATGTGCTACCAGGAGCATTGCTGCCTCCCAAGCCACGCCCTCCCTCTCTGCACAGCTGGGGTGTGAGAAATTGCTTCCTTATGTTGATCCAAGGCTGCACCCCCTTGGCCTTCACCAAGACCCCTAAGAACCCTGAGACCAACCCTGCCCCTCCCTTTTCTCAAAGCAGTGCCTTAGCTGTCTCCAGTCCGGCCCTTCTGCAAAGCGAGGGCTCCCCCCAGGGCAGAGAGCAGCGAACAGGGTGTCCTTGCATGCAGAGCTTGACACTCGGCTAGAACTCAGGAGCTGGGGGAACGGGGACCCCGCTCTGGCTCACCCTAAACGCCCAGCCCCGTGGTGGGGCCCCAGCAAGCGGGTGGTGGCCTGCCCCTTGTGCGTCTCTGCATTTGGGTCACTATAAGCAAGCGGGCATTCAGCCTTCCACTGGGGATTCAAAACCATCTAACAGCAACTCCCCCTGCAAAAAAAAACAAAAAGCTTGACCTCTGAATGGGGTGTTTAAGGGCCCCAGGAGGCCCGGGCACCCAGCAAGCAGGATCCACCCCACAGTGGGGATGGATGGGCGTGTGGTGCCAGGCTCCAGTAACAAAGGCCAGCCAAACCTTGGGTGCATTCAGGAGACAGAGAGGAAGGAAGAGGGAGGGAGCCAAGCATTTCCTTGGCTGTAGGCAGTACGCTAATCAACCCCGTTTCCTCTTGTAACGCCCTTTGGCTGCAGCAGTTGTGAGTAACGGGGTCCTGGCACCCAGGCGGGGCATGAGCCCTCCCACCCAGGCTCCCACGGGGAGGAGGCTGGGCCCCCTGCCCGCCCCTCCCAGCCTGCAGTCTGTCCTGCCCCTCAGGTGTGTTTGTCAAAGTGTCTCTGATGAACCACAACAAGTTTGTCAAGTGCAAAAAGACTTCGGCTGTGCTGGCCTCCAGCAACCCTGTGTACAGCGAGACCTTCAGCTTCCAAGCCAACCCCGCGGAGCTGGACACTGCGAGCCTCAGCCTGACAGTGACTCAGGGCACTGAAGCAGACCGTAAGGCTGCCCCCTCACTGTCAGCCTGGGGCGCTGGGCTAAGGCGGGGCTGCTGTGCATTCAGGAAGCGTGGCCCCTTCGGAGGGAGCTGCATGGTTTCTGTTCTGTGCCTAAGGAGACTAGTGCTCAGAGAGGCTAAGACATTCACCCAAGGACACGGAGCTTGCTAGTGAGATGGCTGGAGCTCACACCCAGCTTTAACCTGGTGCCATTGTCCATAGCGCCCTGGAAAGAGGTTAAAGGAGGCCCCTGCCGCTCCGTCCTGGGGCAAATCGCCAGAGAGTTTGGTAAACAGCACAGCTAGCTGCGCTGGCCAAGCAACCTGGCGCTGTGGGTCTCTGTGTGGCCTGTTGCCTCATGCCCTCTGTACAAGCCTTGAGGGTCCTGGGTGAGGCTCAGGGTGGGTGAGAGCGCGGAGTCATCCCACACTGCCCCTCCCTCCAGGGTCCACTGTCACTGAGGCAGACCTGTCGGGTCGGCTGGTCTCGTGGGTCAGAGCTTAGGTCCCTTCTCCATTGTGGAAATTATTGTTGAGTGTCCCTGCTGAACACACAAGCTGACTGAGGGAAGAGGGGCCCTTCCTCCCTCGGCTCTTTGAGGGAGGCAGCTTGGTGGCCCGCCAGGAGGACGGGAGGCAGAATGGGTGCCTGCACCGAAGGGCAGGCTCTTTGCTTGGGCTCCCCCGTCAGCTCCAGCTCCAGAGCAAAGTCAGGACCCCTTCGGAGGCTGTTAAAGAGGGAGAGGGCTGGCTGCTTCCCTAAGAGAGGAGCGAGTGAGAGAGAGGGAAGGCCCTGGGGACGGCTTAGGTGAGGTGGCTTCTAAGCGTCCGAGAATGACCATGTTCTCCCTCCCCCGCAGGGAGTCACGAGCTGGGCCGGGTGGTGGTGGGCCCCTACATGTACACCCGCGGCAGAGAGCTGGAGCACTGGAACGAGATGCTTAGCAAACCCAAGGAGCTGGTGAAGCGCTGGCATGCGCTTTGCCACACCACTGAGCCCTAACCTGGGCAGGGAACTCAGGTCTGCTCCAGAAGCTCTCTCTCCCCACAGCCATGCCTGACAGCCACAGGCTTGGACACTGCATCCAGCAACTCACTGGGCTGCAGGGTCAGCCTGAGCTGGGGGAACGTGTATGCTGAAGTTCAGGAGAGAAGAGGGGACAAGAGAGCCCTGGCCTGGGCAGCGGTGTGACCGGTGGGTTACATCTCAGCAGCCCGAGAGGCCCTCCTTGCCTCACTCTGTCCTTCTTTGCCCCTGGGGGTGCCTGGACTTAGAATCCTGGCTCCCAGTCATCCCTGTCTTGAATTGGACTGGAAACTCAGACATTGAGAAGAAAGAGTCTCTTTAGTGAAAGCACAGCTGTACATGTGTGGAGTGCCATGGAGACTCGGAAAGCTGATGGTGTGTTCATGTTCAGCCTACACTTTTTTTCTGCTGTTGTTTCTCTACCTTCTGCCTGGCACAGAAGGCAAGTTGTCTAAAGGGTTTACTTCAGTTGGTCCACAATAAATATTAGGTTAGTACAACAGTAATTGCAGTGTCGGACTGTGAATTTTAAATCATTATAACTAGGCTCAAACACATCTTATTAATCAAAATAGGAACCATTACAATCAACACATTTTTACCAATGAAAAATAAGTTTGTTTATTCCTGTAGCATACAGATTTGTGCTTCAGGATTCAACGAACTCTTGGAAAGCATTTCCTGCCTCCAGCTGACTGTGGAAGTGTTTTCCCTGCAAAAAGTCGTCAAGAGACTCTTGAAGAAGTGGTAGTCAGTAGGTGAGAGGTCTATGGTGGATGAGGCAAAATTTCATAACCCAATTCGTTCAACTTTTGAAACGTTGGTTGTGCAACCTGCGGTCGTGCGGTTGGGCATTGTCATGGAGAAGAATTGGGCCCTTTCTGTTGACCAATGCTGGCTATAGACGTTGGAATTTTCAGTGCATATCATCCATTTGCTGAGCATACTTCTCAGACGTAATGGTTTCGCTGGGATTCAGAAAACTGTAGCAGATCAGACTGGCAGCACACCACCAGTGACGGGGACCGTTTTTTGGTGCAAGTTTGGCTTTGGGAAGTGCTTTGGAGCTTCTTCTCAGGCCACCTACCGAGCTGGTTGTCACCAGGTGTTATATCAAATCCACTTTTTCTCACATGTCACAATCTGATAGAGAAATGGTTCATTGTTGTTATGTAGAATTTGAGAAGACAACACTTCAAAACGATGCCTTTTTTTTCCCCCATCAGCTCAGGAGGCATTCACTTATCGAGCCTTTTCACCTTTCCAGTTTGCCTCCAATGCCAAATGACAGTAGACTGGTCAGCGTTGAGTTCTTGGGCAACTTCGCATGTAGTTGTAAGAGGATCGGTTTCAGTGATTGCTCTCAATTGGTCGCTGTCAACTTCCAGTGGTCACCCACTATGCTCCTCATCTCCAAGGCTCTCGTCTCCTTTGCGAAACTTCTTGAACCACTGTATGCTCATGAGCAGTTCCTAGGTCAAATGTGTTGTTGACGTTTCGAGTTGTCTCTGATCATTAACAACACATTTTGCCCTTGAATTAAAAAAAAAAAAAAATTTTCAGTGATTGCTCTCAATTGGTCGCTGTCAACTTCCAGTGGTCACCCACTATGCTCCTCATCTCCAAGGCTCTCGTCTCCTTTGCGAAACTTCTTGAACCACTGTATGCTCATGAGCAGTTCCTAGGTCAAATGTGTTGTTGACGTTTCGAGTTGTCTCTGATCATTAACAACACATTTTGCCCTTGAATTAAAAAAAAAAAAAAAACACTCGAGTCTGCTTTTTTCCTAACATCATTTCTATAGTCTAAAATAAATATAAAATATACAGCAAATAATGTCATTAGCAAAAAAAAATAAAGTGAGAAATACACATTAAAATTATGTAGAACATAACCACATTTATTTAAGAATGTATTCCAATATCAAATGGCAAAGTTCAACAATGCAATATCGCAGTTGCCTTTTGCACCAACCTAATATAATAGCATAGTCTGACAACCAGCTTGAGCGTGTGTGAACAGTCCCAGAAAGCCTGGGCAGCATGGCTTGGAAGAGGAGGCTCTTGGGGATCAAGACTCACTGGCTTCACACCTGCAGGAGAATGCTGTGAACAGCCCGCCCAGGTACCAAGTGGTGGACAGGTTCTGATCATCTGCTCTTGGGGCTCTCACTTTGGGTAGGAAATGATGAAAGCACATGGCCAAAGCATAGTCCATAGGGCTGAAACCTTTGCCTGTAAGCCTAGCAGATCCATTGTGAATACTGTGTTGTGGTAGATGTCCGTGTGAATTTCACTAAGATGGAAGGTCCCACAAACCATAGTCGTCGATTCCCTGTGAGGATGTCACCAGCAGCCCTTGTGCTTGTCATTGGTAACTGTTACCAGTTCAGTCCAGTCCCTCAGTCGTGTCCGACTCTTTGCGACCCCATGGATCGCAGCACGCCAGGCCTCCCTGTTCATCACCAACTCCCAGAGTTCACTCAAACGCACGTCCATCGAGTCGGTGACGCCCTCCAGCCATCTCATCCTCAGTCGTCCCCTTCTCCTCCTGCCCCCAATCCCTCCCAGCATCAGAGTCTTTCCCAATGAGTCAACTCTTCTCATGAGGTGGCCAAAGTACTGGAGTTTCAGCTTTAGCATCATCCCTTCCAAAGAACACCCAGGACTGATCTCCTTCAGAATGGACTGGTTGGATCTCCTT
>SJYX01001519.1:27452-114436 GCA_006410675.1 Oreotragus oreotragus
GCCGAAGAATTGATGCTTTTGAACTGTGGTGTTGGAGAAGACTCTTGAGATTCCCTTGGACTGCAAGGAGATCCAACCAGTCCATTCTGAAGGAGATCAACCCTGGGATTTCTTTGGAAGGAATGATGCTAAAGCTGAAACTCCAGTACTTTGGCCACCTCATGCGAAGAGTTGACTCATTGGAAAAGACCCTGATGCTGGGAGGGATTGAGGGCAGGAGGAGAAGGGGACGACCGAGGATGAGATGGCTGGCTGGCATCACGGACTCGATGGACGTGAGTCTGAGTGAACTCTGGGAGATGGTGATGGACAGGGAGGCCTGGCGTGCTGCGATTCATGGGGTCGCAAAGAGTCGGACACGACTGAGCGACTGAACTGAACTGAACTGACAGCAATAAAAAGAATGAACTAGTGAGTCATATGAAAACTCGGGTGAATTTCAAAAATGATGTGCGAAAAAAGTTCACAGAGGAAATAAACTATATGATTTTACTTATATGAAATTCAAGAACAGGTCAAACTAATCTATGGTGATAGAAATCAGAACAGTGATTTCCTGTCATTAGTGGGAACTAACTGGAAGTGGAGATGAGAGAAATTTTTAGAGTGATGAAAATGTTCTAAATCTTAATTGGGATATTGGTTACATGAATATATATTTTTTCTATATTTGGGAAGTGATCTTTTTATTTTTTAGTTTATCCACAATTTATTGTAGGGTCCTTCTTGAAAACCAGTTATCCAGAGAGTAGAAAAAGCAGTCTTTCAAGCAATTAAACTAAATATCCCTGGAACCTGTGCTCTTGGGTAACAAGAGTGAGCTCAGAGCTTCATGTCTTTATACCAGCATCTCTTTTGGAAGTGATCTTTTTAATACAGGGAATTTATATTCTTTAGAAGTTAGGGACATTTTTCTAATAATTCCTTCAAGTAAAAATAAAGGTAAAAATAAAACCAGGATTTCCCGTTTAGAGGAATCACTATACCATATTGGTAAGATTCTTCCAGACAGTATGATCACAGTGTTGCATGAAAATCTGCCTGCAGTGCAGGAGACTCAGGTTCGATCCCTGGATCAGGAAGATCCCCCTGGAGAAGGAAATGGCAACCTACTCTAGTATTCTTGCCTGGAACATCCCATGAACAGAGGAGCCTGGTGGGCTACAGTCCATGGGGTCACAAAAGGGTCGGACAAGACTGAGCAACTGAAGAGTAACAAATATAAATAAAGACAGCTTCTTAGCTTATCTAGTACCTGATTACGCAGACAATTTGCTGGCCTGCTACCCGGAGCTTATCTGAGCATACAGTGAAATGAATCAGAGAGAAACACCAGGATGGAGAGAGGAGGTGCCGTTTGGGTGAGAGATCAGACAGGAGCTTGTTCTCATGACAAGAAACTGTCACAAACTGTGTAAGAAGGTTTTGTTCGAAGTGACAGACCCTTCTCCACTGAGTAAGGTTCTTCTGTATGTGTGCACTCTCATACGTCCTCTCATCATTTTTGTATATGGTTTTGGAGAGAATCACAAAACTCCTGAGGTTCGTTTTTAGGGAAGCCAAGTTAAAAACAAAACAAGCCTGAATTTGAGAAAAAAAATTTCAATGAACCAAAACAATTTTATAAAACACACCAGTTCATTTTATCATGAATTTAGCTTTTTTCAAGCAATATGATTAATCTAGTGCCACTGGGCATCCTCCAGGCCTCCCGGCTAAGCGCCGCTCCCCGTTGCCTCACTGGCGACTACCACTCCCTGCTGCTATCGTTGTAATGAGAGAATGTACAGAACGTAATAAGTTGTGAAATGTCTCTTGGTAAGTAAATTCAGTGAGGTACTCAAATCCTAGAAATGCACAATATGACTCTCTGCCTTCCCTGATAATGAGTTGAAACATGATCATGTTCCTACATTTCCCATGCCTCTTTATCAAAAGACACGGTCATCTGGAACTTGTCTAAAAGTAGGCTTATATGAATTAAGCCATAGTCATGTATAATTATAATCAAATAAATCATGTCTATTAATAACAGTTTATTAATGAAGGAGTAAGAAAAAAAATTAAGTTTGTGACCATAGCAGAAAAGCAATTCCTCAGGTCCATGTCTCAGTACTTAGCACAGTGCCTGGAATGGAGCAGGGACTAAATGGAGAGAGACTTAATCCTAATGATCTGCTGCATGTTGCCTCATTGCCAGATCATTTCTCTAGAGGCAAGAAAGGGAAAGACCAAAAAATAAACGAACAATAAACTTCACGGAATTTTCTTAGGGAAAAAAACGTTTTAATTAATATATTTAGCACAGTTCTCTTTATAAAACATACTTATTTTAAAACCCCGAGCAAAAGCCCTGTCGTTCATTTCCAAAGACAAATCATTTCACTGCTCTTCCTCGAAGCACCTGCATTTTCTTCCTCTGGTCTCAGAGAAGGGCATGGGATGCATGCTTCAAGCTGTCGAGATAAAAATCCAGGAGGGAGAGGTCCTGCTGCAGTGGGTAGCTGTTCTCATCTAACACAAAGAGGCTTTGCACCTTCAGGACACAAGGTGCCCCGCTGCCCGCCAGAAAGGCATGGAGCAGGTCCGCGGCGACCATTCCATAGGTGACATCAGAGGGAGGGGCTGCGGAAGAGGAAACACGCGGGGCTCTCAGTGTCCCTTCTGAGGGAATGGAAATGCTCACACGTAAAGGGTTCGTTGTTTCCCTTGGTTTCTCAAGTCCCAAAGCCACTGTAACTATCTCTATCCCTGCTCTCTAGAAAGCCACAGGTTACTCCATTATGATGAGGTCCAACTCCTGCTGGTCGGAAGAGAAAGCACAGGTTCCGACCGATGGTGTTTCCTATTATGGCACAGCCACCGGCTTCGTGAAACAATACAGGAAAGAACTGAGATTCATCTTTTCCTAAATTAAGCTTGAAACAAAAAGGGTATGTGCACATCAGAGAAGAACTCTTCGGCTTATCTAGTCTATCTTGTCATGGCTCTGTATACACCTACTGTTTGTATAACAGAACCCTGAGTCAGTTACTTAATGAATATCAAAATCGTTTAAAAGATTCATTTATTTGTCTGTGCCAGGTCTTAGTTGCGGCAGGCAGGATCTTCGATCTTCACTGCAGGACCTTTAGTCGTGGCTGTGGGATCTAGCTCCCTGACCAGGGACCCTGTGCATTGGGATCGTGGGGTCTTAGCCCCTGGACCACCAGGGACCTTAACTTTCTGCCCCAAGATACAGATGGTGAGGATGAAGATGGAGGAAAATCCCTCTATCCCTGGGGAAGGGGCAGAAAACCACCTTGGATCAAGACCATCGGCAGTACCCTGCGGCTGAGACAGGGGTAGGACCACGCACTGATACCCAACAAACACACAGGCAGAGCTCGGCTGCTTTGGCAGGAGGGACAGGGCCTGTTAGCACCGCATCCAAGAACCAGACACGCGAAGAACCTGTGTAGGACCACGGCTAGACAGGAATCAAGGAGAATCACTCCTGCCCCTCTCTCTAGGCTGGGATGCAAAATGCCAACCAACGGGGCCTGTGCAACCTAGTGAGGCGTAAGAATGTAAGAAACTCTCTGAGGCCCAGGTGCAGGGTGAAGGGTTAAAGCTGGCAGCGGAGCAGGGCTATTCGGAGGAAACTCTCTGCAGAACACTCCCCACCACGAGCACGGATAACACTAGATGATTTGAAGCCAGTGGTGACCTGAAGGTAACCAGAGCAATGAAAAACTCAAATCCAACTCATGGTCTGGCAAAATTAGCTCTACTCTGCTGACGCCCACCCCCATCAAAAGTCGAAGAAAATAGGCATGCTCACTTGAGGTACAAATACTGTTCACCTCAGCCTGTATCGTTCTATATGCAAGGTTCAACATTTACGCGAAAATGAAAGCCAGAAAAAACAACCCACTATCAAGAGACAGACCCATCATTAAATGAGATGAGCTCACCTGCTTAGAGAGTCTAAGACCAACGAGGGAGCAGCTGACAAACGGATCATCTTCACTTTTGTTGTTAGCTACTGATGATCGGCCACTGCCGTTGTACCTATCACCAGAGCTGGAGCTCCTGAACATCCACATGACTGACACCCGGACAGTCTTCATATGTTTATACAGCGCTGCACATTCATTTACTTAACTATTAAAAAACTATGGTACTGGTGTTTTCCCTTATCAATTGGAAAGTTAGAAGAAGAAGAGATTAGGCACCTGCTTCTCTCTCTTCATGGACTGAGACAGATGTAGAGCAAGTCTTACCTTCCAACTCACATAATCTTGTGTTTCTTTTTTTTTTTCATTGTATATATGAGAATTTTATTTATTTAAAAAAAATTTTATTTCATATTGGAGTGTAGTTGATTTACAATGTTGTGTTACTTTCTGGTGTCCAAGATGTGTATAAGAGACAGGTGTAGAGCTCTGAACTGTGAGCAGGTGGGACGCACCAGAGGGGGTGGCCATGGTGAGCGTCTCACCTCCTCTCTAGAGGGATGGGCTGTGGTGAGCATCTCACCTCCTCTCCCATGTTTGGTCCTCTATGCTGCTCCAGTGAAATCTATCCAAAGTTTTTTTTTTTAAGTTGGGATATCTTTATTATTGAAGTGTAGTCNCTTTCTGGTGTCCAACAAAGTGATGCAGTTACACATATACGTATGTCTAGTCATGTCTACTCCTTTTCAGATTCTTTTCCCACATAGGTTGTCACAGGGCAGCGATTACAGCTCCCTGTGCTATGCAGTTGGTCCTCGTTGATGACTTATTTTATATACAGTAGTCTGTACAGTCTTGTGTTTCACTCAAGCTAAATTATCCTTCTGCTTATAAACTGACAGGAAAAGAAGTTAATTTAGAGTATAATGCTCCTTCTATTTAATATACTCTCTGTACTCCTGATAAGAATGGTTTCACAGAGGACAACCTCTTGATGGCACGGTGGTATCTTACCTATTACTCTGTTGAGCCAGTCAGGAGAAATGTTGAGAAGAATCTTCTCTGTCAGCTTTGATCCTACACGGATGCAGGCCTTATAGTTTCCATCGACTATGGTCATTAAAGCTGGCCTACGAAAGAGCAAACAGCTCAGGACCATCAAAAAGACTTTCAGTTACAGAAATGTGTAAATGTGACATAATTTAAAAATCAGTTTTGTAAAAAAATATTTACTTATTTTGGCTGCACTGGGTCACTGTTGCTGTGCAAAGGCCTTCTCTAATCGCGGTGAGTAGGGGCTACTCTCGAGGTGCGGTGAGTGGGCTTCTCTTGTTTGGGGGCACGGACTCTAGCGCGTGCTGGCTTCAGTAATCACTACACACAGGCTTAGTCGCCCCGAGGCACATGGGATCCCAGGCCAGGGACCAAAGCGGTGCCCCCGAGGCACATGGGATCCCAGGCCAGGGACCAAAGCGGCGCCCCCGAGGCACATGGGATCCCAGGCCAGGGACCAAAGCGGCGCCCCTTGCATTGCAAGGCGGGTTCTTACCACTGAGCCGCCAGGGGAGCCCAGACCACTAGGTTTTTCTGCAGAGCTCATTGTAATTCCTAAAACAACACGAGGCTGTCCCAAAATGCCCTGGAAATGAAGGGCTTTTATTTCAAAGAGTTTCAAGTGATACATTAATAGATTTTATTTATTTCATATTCATTTTAACTCTTCAGATACTAATATAAGGAGATATAATTTTACCCTACTGTGCAAATTACTTTTAGAGATAAAATAAAGATGATAATCATATATTTCACAATCACAATTTCGTTACTTTTTTTCCACTGGATTCTGTTTTGCATGTCACTAAATAAAGACAAAAAAGTAGAGACAAACCATGATACACTCTAAAGAACAAACAATATGAGCAAAATGACATGAATAAAATTATTCTGTGTGCTTTTAAAGAAAGGGATATGCCCCTTTTAAAAATAAATTATCACAAGATAAACTGAACCGAATATAGAAAGACTTACCAGTATAGGGGAATTCAGTGTAACCACTAAAACATGATTATTGATTTTCTCTCTAAAAACTTATTTTTCCCTTTATCCACATGATGATTCTAGGTCCTTTTATCTTTTTATAATCTTTCCCCAGGGTATCTCGCTTCTTCCCTTCTCTTTTTTAAATCTGGATGTGCCATGTGGCACCTGGGCCTTCAGTTCCCTGACGAGGGACTGAACCTACGTCCTCTGCATGGGAAGCACAAAGTTTTAACCACTGAACCTCCGGGGAAGTCCCTCTTCCTCCATTCTTTATTTCAACAAATACGTGCTCAAAATTTTGTACTATTCAGTGTATACACTGGGTATACACTACTGAATAAGAGAGATCTGCTTCCTTCACTCAAGGAACTTCAGAGTTTAGTGGTATAGAAAACCTTAACTGTTAAGGTTTTCAATAATGGTGGCAAGATGCTTCGGTGGGGATAGAATAGGCTTTTCAACCAACGGTACAGGGACAACTGAATAAAAGAATGAAGTTGGACTCCTTCCTTATACCACATATAGAAATTAACTCAAAACAGATCATGAATCTATATGTAAGAGCTAACTATAGAATTCTTGGAAGAAAATATAGGAGTAAACCTCCATGATACTGGCTTAGGAAGCATACTTTTCTTAGATATGATACCAAAAGCACATGCAACAAAAAAAAGAAACAGATAATAATAAAAAGTGATAGCAAGGACATGGAGAAACCGCAACCCTCATTCACTGCTGGCAAAACTAAAACTGTGCAGCAGCTTCAGAACATAGCTTGGCAGTTCCTCAAAAGGAGTAAACCTAGCAATTCTACTCCTGAGCACATGCCCAAGAGAAATTAAAACATGGCCACACAAAAAGTTGTACATGAATGTTTGGAGCAGTATTACTTATAATAGCCAAAAAGTAGGCACAATCCAAATGCTCACCAATTGATAAGCGGGCAGATAAAATGCGGTTTATCCATATTGTTGTTGCTGGTTTGTCGTTAAGTTGTGTCCAACTCTTTAGTGACCCCAGGGACTAAGCTCACCAGGCTCCTCTGTCCATGACATTCCCAAGCGAGAATCCTGGAGTGGGTTGCCGTTTCCTTCTCCAGGGATCTTCCCAACCCAGGGATCAAACGTGCATCTCCTGTACTGGCACACAGGGATGCCTATATTATCTGGTAATAAAACAAAACGAAGTACCTGATATATGCTACAATATGGATGAACCTTAAAAGATGTTAAAAAAAAAAGAAGCCAGTCATAAAAGACTGCACCCTGTATGATTATTTATATGAAATGTCCAAAGTAAGTACATCTACAGAGCCAGAAGTTCGACTAGTGGGTGCTCTAGGTTGGTGGGAAGGGAGAGTGAGAAGTGGCTACTTTGCGGGTGGGAGAGGTGAAGGTGATCTAAAGTGGATTGTGGTAGCAGCTGCACAAGCCTGTGAATATACGAAAGCCTTGGAATTTTACATTTTAGATGGGTTAATTTGATGGACTGTGAATTGCAGCTCCGTAACGAGGTTTTTCAGAAGACTGTGCAAGTAAATGACTCCAGGTGCACACACAGGTACTTCAACAGAGAACAGAGGAGGCGACTAAAAAAAGCCTCTCTGATGAAGGGCCCCTCAACTAAGACACCACCGAGTCAGCCTTGTGGGGTCAGGCAGGGGGAGAAGCAGGCGAGAAAGCCCTAAGGAGGAAAAAGTCAGAGCGCTAGAAACCGTAGAGAAGGCCAACCCAGAGGTCAAAGCAAGGAGTGTGGCAGACGAGTGTGACGGCAAATGCAGAGTGTGACGGGAAATGCTGGGAAGGTTCTAGAGGAAGACAGTGGCTACTCTGACGGCTGTGGAGAACGGACTTGGTGGAGACAAAGCAAGGAGGGGACCTTGCGTCTGAATCCAACCTTCTTTTTCAGACAAGCAACTTTCAAAGTAAGAGCAAAGTTCATTTACTTATTCATAACAAACAGAAATATATGTAAAGAGAAATAAGGCTAATGGATTATGCTTCTATAAACTTGCTTATTTAAAGTATTCCATGATAACATGCTGAACATATCTGCATTTGGTTTTTAGATATTACAGTATTTAGAAATAGAAAAGAGCATAAAACACTGATTGCTAATCTGATATCCTTAATGTTTAGTGTGAAGATGAGAAAACTGAGGTGCAGAAAAGTTAAACATCTTACTAGCTTCTACAACTCAGGGGATACATCATATAATTAATTTTAACCTTTAAATTCCAATAATGTGTTAACATGGGGAGATGAGTTTCTTATGAGCCATTTAGAACTTGGTTAAAAATTAAACCAAGTAAAAGGTTTCTTTAGTATATCTGCTTAAAAACAATAAAATCTCCCAATTACTGCTTTTTAAAAATTCCTGTTACGATTACTGGGCAATTTTTGCTTTCATAAATAGCCATTTCTCCATCACTCAGGAGGAAAAATTTATTCTCTTGGATTAGCTCCAGTTATTTTTCATCAGAAACACTTGATATATGTAACCTTTTGGTCATTTCCAGTCCCATAATAATAAACATTTCCCATCTAGCTGGCCTGCTTAGTTGTCTTACCTATAGTATATTTTCTTCATAGTAAACGGCAAGCAGCTAAAACATTGTTTGTAGATCTTGTTCTCATCTGTTTGTAGTTCTGACCCACATTTTGCGCAGCCAGTGTATATAATATTGGGAAGAGAAGAAAAAATACTCTTCAGAGAACTGTGAGCATTTAGAGCTATCTTCTGAACTGCTGTAATGGGAAACACTAGCTCTAAAATCTGGGCTTTGATTAGAATCACTCCTGTAAAAGATAAGCAAAAAGAAATATCATAAATTGGGAGGCCAAAACCATAACTCTAATTTGCAAACATGGTTAATCACATGGTCGATTCAGTTACTTATAGTGAAGGACACTAAGGTCTTGCTGTTGGTCTTCTCTACACTTTTGCTAGACAATCTCACTCACTTGTGGCTTCAGCATTTACTCTGAAGTGTAAGGGGTCATCTGCCTACAACTAAGAGTAAAGACTTAAATTTGGCTAACTTGGCTGAAAAGATGGATGTCTGTGCCAGGGAGGAGGGTCCTGCTCAGGTCACTGCCGGGGACTGACCGTGTGCTGTGCTGCCCTTGGACACGCAGTCGTGTCGACTCTTTGCAGCCCCATGGACTGTAACCCGCCAGGCTCCTCTGTCCATGGGGATTCAACCCGCCAGGCTCCTCTGTCCATGGGGATTCTCTAGGCAAGAACTCCCCATGGCAACTGGGTTGCCATGCCCTCCTCCAGGGAATCTTCTCAACCCAGGGATCGAACCCAGGTCTCCCACATTGCAGGTGGATTCTTTCCCCCCTGAGCCACCAGTAAAGCCCAAGAACACTGGAGTAAGGATAGCTCATCCCTTCTTCAGAGGATCTTCCCGACCCCGGAATTGAACTAGGGTCTCCTGCATCGCAGGCGGATTCTTTACCAGCTGAGCTACTAGGGAAGCCCACCAGGGACTGATAAAACAGCACAAGGCTTTCGTTTGGTTTCCCAGTGGGGAGTACCTCTCCAGGGCTGGCAAGAACACTCCCAATTCCCAGCCTCATGCCCCAGATGAAGTGAGGATATATCATTTGTGCTATTAATCATCAAAGCTATAGCCACCTAATTTGTTGTTGTCTATATGTTGTTTATTTTTATCGTTATATCTAATTCTAGGCCTCTAACCCCAGCAAGTAGATGTTTTATGTAAAAGATATGTAACAGGAATGTCCTGGTCCTGTGGTTAAGACCTTCCCTTGCTATGAGGAGGGTGCAGGTTTGATCCCTGGTTGAGGAGCTAGGATCCCATATGCCTTATGGCCAAAAACCCAAAGCAATGTTGTAACAAATTCAATAAAGACTTAAAAAAAAAAGATGATTGTTAAAAAAAAGAGAGTTGACTCTTCTGTGACACCAACATAAATGCAGCCCCTCTACTGCCTGCGGCATTCTTCCTGCAGTGATCATCTTCATAAGCCCGTGAGGCTTCAGAGGTGGGGACGGGAGGGACACAGAAACAGGAAGCAGGTTCAGAAATATACTTGGCACTACAACACTGCCCAAGACCTCACCGGTTAGTATCAATCTAGAGCTTCTGTGGCCACTGACTCCCATTTTTGAAAGTTGTATCAAATTTTTAAGTTTGATGATATAAAAGTGTGTAAGTTTTCTATCTGTGTTTATTTTCCAGAAATATTATTAATTTAAAGTCACTGTTAGTGTTAAAACAGAGCATGACCCTATGGGGCCCTCCCAGGCACAAATTCCTTTCTGTCCTCATTTCTTGTTTCTAAGAGACAGGCTTCATTCAGCCTCCTTGACTTTCCGAGTTCCAGTTCAGTCACGAATCTGGGAAGGGAGGGAATCACTGTCAAGAAGCAGGAGTATACCAGTGGGGCAGGGCCCTTCTCATAAAGTATATATGACAGTATCTTGGAGTTCTTCTGCAGGAACTAAGGCCCCCACCCAGGTGGAGGATGGTAACTCCAGGCTAAAAACCACAAGATTCCTAGAACATTATCCTGTTACCTTTCCACCAACCAGTCGGAAGAAAGTCACACCCTTTCACACCCCAAATGTTGCCCATAAAACTTCTCCCTGAAAACCATCAGGGACTTAGGAGTTTTTGAGCATGAGTTGCTCATTCTCCTTGCTTGGCCCTTCAATAAACCTTTTCTGCTCTAAACTCTGACATTTCAGTTCATTAGGCCTCACTGTGTGTCCAGCACACGAACTTAACATTTGGTTAAAGTTAATAATAAATGTTTCCATGTAGAAGTGGGTATATGGAGTTCTCTGAGAATAAATCTCTGTAATTCAATTAAAAAGTGGGGTTTTGTTTTTTAATTTTCTGGCCCAGGACTGAGCTCTTAAACCTGTCAAGTGTGACACTAACTTGAAGCAGGCAGCACCAAAATTGAATTGAACTGTACAACACCCAGTTGGTGTTCAGAGTTGGAGAACTGGCTGCTGATGTGGAAAACNTGTGTAAGTTTTCTATCTGTGTTTATTTTCCAGAAATATTATTAATTTAAAGTCACTGTTAGTGTTAAAACAGAGCATGACCCTATGGGGCCCTCCCAGGCACAAATTCCTTTCTGTCCTCATTTCTTGTTTCTAAGAGACAGGCTTCATTCAGCCTCCTTGACTTTCCGAGTTCCAGTTCAGTCACGAATCTGGGAAGGGAGGGAATCACTGTCAAGAAGCAGGAGTATACCAGTGGGGCAGGGCCCTTCTCATAAAGTATATATGACAGTATCTTGGAGTTCTTCTGCAGGAACTAAGGCCCCCACCCAGGTGGAGGATGGTAACTCCAGGCTAAAAACCACAAGATTCCTAGAACATTATCCTGTTACCTTTCCACCAACCAGTCGGAAGAAAGTCACACCCTTTCACACCCCAAATGTTGCCCATAAAACTTCTCCCTGAAAACCATCAGGGACTTAGGAGTTTTTGAGCATGAGTTGCTCATTCTCCTTGCTTGGCCCTTCAATAAACCTTTTCTGCTCTAAACTCTGACATTTCAGTTCATTAGGCCTCACTGTGTGTCCAGCACACGAACTTAACATTTGGTTAAAGTTAATAATAAATGTTTCCATGTAGAAGTGGGTATATGGAGTTCTCTGAGAATAAATCTCTGTAATTCAATTAAAAAGTGGGGTTTTGTTTTTTAATTTTCTGGCCCAGGACTGAGCTCTTAAACCTGTCAAGTGTGACACTAACTTGAAGCAGGCAGCACCAAAATTGAATTGAACTGTACAACACCCAGTTGGTGTTCAGAGTTGGAGAACTGGCTGCTGATGTGGAAAAACAACAACAAACCATACATCTGATGTCAGAAGCGTTGTGCGTAAAGAACAGCTGACACCGGAAACAACTAGAAACCAAACAAAATGTATGAAACAGCAACTCTCAGGACGTTAGGTATCAGGCAACAAAGGAGAGCGGTCCCTAAGGGACGAGAAGCAAAAGAGGTAAGCCTAGAGCTGCCCCAGCCTACAGACAAGCGTTTACTGGCTACAGTGCAGGAAAGGAGGCCCAGGCAGAGCCTGGTGGTTTCCCTAACTGACAGCAGACACAGCTTGAGTCTGGAAGGCTAATATCCCTAGATATCAGAGTTGGTTATGAGACAAGACAAAGGGGCACTCTGGAGAACTGCAGAGGGTACCCCCCGCCTGAAGAATTCAACTGAGTACTGACCAATATATGTAACCAGAGGACAAGAAAAGAACCATCCAAAAGTATTGGACAATCCCTGAAGCTTGCACAGAGATAGGAAGAGTGTCTTCTCCCACCAGCTGGAGTGGAAAATCTCATAATCCATAAGGTACTTACAGGAAAATTCATGGCACTAAACTCCTACACTGGGAAAAAATATCTCAGTTACCTCCATTTCCACTCTAAGGAATGTGAAAAAAAGAAAGAAACCCAAAAAAGCAGAAGAAAGGAAAAAAAAAAAAAGATCAGAGCAGAAATCAATGGACTAGAAAATAGAAAAATTAATGAATACAAAAGGTAGTTATATGAGCAGATTAATAAAACTGGTGAAACTCCAGCCGATGATCAGTTAAAAAAAGAGAGAGAAGGCACAAATTAGCAATATCAGGTAATACCAGTATTACTACAAATTCTATATATATGAAAAGGGATAGTAAGAAAATATTATAACTTTATGCCAACAGCTTTTGTTGTTGTTGTGGCAACAACCCAGATGAAATGAACAAATTTCTTGAAAGATACAAACTATCAAAGCGCACTTAAGGAGAAACAAGTAACTGGAATAGCCCTGTATCTATTACAGAAAGTGAATTTGTAGTTAAAACCTTCCAGTAAAGAAAACTTCAGGCCCAGAGAGGCCTGAAGGAGTTCTGCCAAACATGTATGGAAGAAATTAATCTAATTCCAGATAAACTCTTGTAGAAAACTGAAGAGGCTCCTCCGTCCATGGGATTCTCCAGGCAAGAGTACTGGCGTGGGTTTGCCATTTCCTTCTCCAGGGGGATCTTCCCGACCCAGGGATTGAACCCGGGTCTCCCGCACTGTGGGCAGCCGCTTTAACCTCTGTGCCACCGGGGAAGGGATGACTGAGGAGGAGACGCTACTCATTAACTCATTCTATGAGCACTGCTCTAATGCCACAACCAGAAAAAGACATAAGAAAACTGCAGACAAACATCCACCGTGATACAGACACAAAGCTTCTATTAACAGATGCTAGCAGCGATTCTCTGGGCTTCCCAGGTGTCTCAGTGGTAAGAATATGACGGCCAATGCAGGCACACAGGTTTGATCCCTGGGTTGGGAAGATCCCCTGGAGAAGGAAGCGGCAACCCACTCCAGTATTCTTGCCTGGGAAATCCCATGGACAGAGGAGCCTGGAGGGCTACAGTCCACAAGGTGCGAAGAGTGGGATGCGACTTAGTGACTAAACAGCAACAAAGTGCAAGTGAAGTCGCTCAGTCGTGTCCGACTCTTTGCGACCCCGTGGACTGTAGCCCACCAGGCTCCTCCGTCCATGGGATTCTCCAGGCAAGAGTGCTGGAGTGGGTTGCTGTTTCCTTCTCCAGGGGATCTTCCCGACCCAGGGATTGAACTCAGGTTTCCTGCGCTGCAGGCAGACACTTTAACCTCTGAGCCACCAGGGAAGCAAAGCAAGAATTCCCTGGCGGTCCAGTGGTTAGAACCCAGCACTTTCACTACTCGGGCACAGGTTCAATCCCCGGACAGGGAACTACCCTACAAACTGGATTTGGCAAAAAAAAAAAAAAAGTTTTTTAAAGCTTTTTTTGATGTGGATAGTTTTTAAAGTGTTTATTAAATTTATTACAATATTGCTTCTGGTTTGCGTCTTGTTTTTTTTTTTTTAGCCTCAAAGCATGTGGAATTTTAGCTCTCTGACCAGGGATTGAACACAAACTCCCTGCCTTAGAAAGGTGACGTCTTAACCACTGGACCACCAGGTAAGTCCTCAAAAAGAAGAATTTTTACCCAGAAAGAAAGAACTCTCAAAATTCAATAAAACAATGAAGCCAACTTTTTCTTGGTAAGCAAAAGATTTCAATTGACACTTCATTAAAGAAGATATATAGGTGGCAATTAAGTACATAAAAGATGTTCAACATCACCAGCCAATAAGTAAACACAAGCTGAAATTATGATGACCCATTACTACACATCTATTAGAATGAACAAAATTAAGAAGAATGTCCATACCAGATGCTGAGGTGGGTGTGGAGAAAACAGAACTCGTACACTGCTGGTGGGAATGTAAAATGGGACAACTGCTTTGGGAAACAGGCAGTTTCTTTATTTTTATCTTTTTGGCAGTTTCTTTAACAGTTAACATAAGCCTGCCATATAATCCAGCTATTGATTCAATTCTTGGGTATTCACTCATGAGAAAAGAAAGACTATGTCTGGATAATGCCTTGTACTTGAATGTTTATAGAAACTTTATAATAGCCAAGAACTGGAAACAACCCAGATGTACATCTATAACTGAACAAATAAACAAAGCATGGTATATTTGTATGACAGGACAAAGAATGATTTACTGATACACACAACCACATGGATACATCTCAAAGAAATCGATACCTCTCCAAGAACTGGCTAAGTTAGAGATGCCACACAAATGATTCCATACATATAAAAGCACAGAAAATTCAGGTTAGTCTCTAGTGACAGACAGCAGAGTGACTCCCTGGAAGGGTCGGGGGCAGGGAGGAGGGAGACGATGTCATGACCGTGGTGTCGCTTTCACGGGCTTCATGTCCACACTCACCAAGGTGAATGCACACACTTTATTAAATAAAGGTAACTGCCTATATGAAAATTCTATCCCAAAAATCTTGTTAAAAAATTGTTTTTTTAATCTAACATTCTGAACCTGTTTGAAAAGCACCAACTGAAATGTCCTATTAACTGCGTAGGACCCAACTCTTACATTTCTGTGGATAAACCAGAAGAGGGCAGAGCATGCTAGCAAAAACCCCAAGAAATGGAGCTGAGAATCTTAGCATGTGCTTTCAGGAGCTTCAGCCTAATTTATTTGGGATCATATTCTTTTCATTAGAAAAACTGTAAAAATAACCTTATTTCACTTAAAACAATTCTAGCATTTAATGAAATCTAAAGCCATTTATAATAATTCTGAAATTTATGGAAATTGGAGAATAAAGCTAAAATTCACTGTCAAGATCCAAATTTCCTGAGATATTTGTAACAACTCAACCTATAAAATCAAAAACAGTAATTTTTTTTCAAAAACAGTAATATTATACAAATTCTGAGGAAAGTTTTTCACCAAATTTTTCTTCATTAACAAATTTAAATTATATAACAATAAACCTGCAGATACATCTCATTTATTTCGACCTTTATTTTCCCTCTAAATTTATTTGCTATGATAGCCATTGGAAAGCTATTAGTTTCCAAAACTGATAATCACTGATATTTACTCCTTATTGGCATTTGGCCACCCCAACTATAGCTTTAAATGCTGTTTAATTTATAATACCATCAACTAGGAGTTAGCATCTTTTAGCATCATTTCCAGAGTTAAGAAGCCAGTGCAATTTAGTGGAAAGTATTGGTATTCCCCACTAAAATTGTGGCAATTTATCTATTTATTTATCTAGTTATTTATTTATTTTTGCTATTTTACTCTCTCTTCATTTCAAAGTGTATAGCATACTAAAACATACTCCTTCTGCTACTTCACTCAAAAGAAATTAATTATATTTTGCTCATGGAAATGTGTGAGTATGTATATAAAATTCATCAGGCATCCTTCCATGTGGTATGCTTCTGAGAATGAAATTTATATACACACTCACACACACATTCAAGTTCAGGAAGTATGTTATTACAATATACAAAGCAGTAAGTAAATTCCATAAATTCTGTATCAATGTTAATTATTTTTTAAAAAACAGTTGTTTGGTTATTTGACTGTACCGGGTCTTAGCTGTGGTATGCGGGATCTAGTTCCCTGAGGAGGGATCAAACCCAGGCCCACTACATTGGAAGCATCGAGTCTAAGCCACTGAACCACCAGGAAATTCCTCAATGTTAATTTTTAGCAATCATGGATAGATGAATAGCTTAGTAACTTGATCAAATATTTGTCTCAACAGTGATTCTGATTAGAGGTGCTATCTATTTCTGGCATATTAAGTGATGAGCTACTTATAACTATATGCAAAGAATATTTTTAAGTAACCCTGAATAATTACAAATTAATCTCAAAGGACTATAGGCAGAAAGTCAGGAAGAGGTTAGTATCTGCTTCAGCTACTTACAGAGATCTCTATTTCACTTTTGCATCAGTTATGCATTTTCCCTACAAATGGCAGCTTCTTTGCTTATATTAAAAGTAGCAAATGTCTTTCATAAATAGATCTTACCTGAACGCTTTTCCTCTAGGTGTGTTGCTAAATCTGACATCTTCACAGGGGAGGGTGTATTTCTTTGAAATTTTGCTTTAAATGTAATTGCTCTTACATCGTCATCAAACAGGCACTCACAGGACGACCATGGTGTTGTGTGCAGTTCCAGGTTCTCTAGGATGCAATTCCGCTGAACAAAAAGATATTTAAATTCCCAAATATAATCTTAAACAAAACAAAAACAAAAAGTTACCAAAAGGAAATTATCTAGGATCAAAACCAGATTAAACAGATTGACCTGATTAAGTCAGTTAAATACAGCTTTTATCACATTAAGGAATTTGGATATAAAGAGGCAAAATATGAATGCTGTGTTAAGGCAATAAGAATGATAGAGATAATTTTAACAAAATTTTTTCTAAAGATTACTTGGTCTCCTAAACAGCCATAATTTATCATAACTAACTGTTTATTCAGAATAGCAAACTCATTCTGATTATCTATGGGAATGATTTTTTTTTCTTTTAAATAATGACATAGAAATGGACACGTGTCTACCATAATCAATATTACTCAATGATTTTTCAATAGCTTAGTTTTCTTACTTAGCTAATTTTTTCAGAACAACAACAAAAAACCATTTAGATTCATTTGCTCCTATTTTTAATTCTTTCAGTAATAATTCTGAACCACAGTAGCACAGACTTTCTTGCTCAACAATCAGACTGTGCCGTGCTGAGCTTAGTCACTCAGTCGTGTCCGACTCTTTGTGACCCCGTGGACTGTAGCCCACCAGGCTCCTCTGTCCATGGGATTCTCCAGGCAGGAATACTGGAGTGGGCTGCCATGCACTTCTCCAGGAATAATCAGACTATATATAAATAAATTCAACTTTAAAACTATATTAAAACAAAAAGAAGTTTCTTAGCACAAAGTCTTCCAATGACAATTGTCTGTTTATCTTCCCACATACTTCAGTCTATAAATTTAAATCACACATCTCATCCACTTCCTCAGTTTCCCTGGACAGCTATTTTTTTGTGGGAAATTTTAAAACAAGTCAGTAAATCTGTATAGACAGAGCACTGTTAGAAAGAGCTAAAGCATATATATTCCAAGTTGTTGCTTAAAACCAATCATATTTTAAAACAATTTTCTTGTCTTATTATAGAATACATGCTTAGCAATCACAGGTAAGATAAGCAAAGAAATAAATGGCAGCTACAGTCAACACCTCAAAATAAATACAGCTAATATTTTAGTGTCCACGCAGTTGTTCAATTTGTTTGATTTTTACTTACTATGTCAAATGTATATTTTATGTCATTAAGTATTATTCTACATGTTTAAAAAATACTACATAATATGTCATTGCACAGGTACACCAAAATCTTAAAAATTATTAGCGCAATCCTCTCTTTGGGGACATGTTTCTTATTTTTCACTCTTATAAATTTAGTACTATGGTAAAATATCTTTAGCTACATCTTTATGCATAGTCATGATAACTTCCTATTAAGTGTCATTATTAGGCCAAAGTGAAGTTGCTCAGTTGTGTCCGACTCTTTGCCACCCCATGGACTGTAGCCTACCAGGCTCCTCTGTCCATTGTATTTTCCAGGCAATAGTACTGGAGTGGACTGCCATTTCCTTCTCCAGGGGATCTTCCCAACCCAGGGACTGAACCCAGGTCTCCCGCATTGTAGACGGATGCTTTACCGTCTGAGCCAATTATTAGGCCAAAGGCATCCCAAATTCTACGGCTTTCATGTGCACTGTCAATTGTCTTCAAGAAAGGTTGTTCCCCTGAAACTAATTCATGTCAATTATGGGCTTCCCTGGTGCCTCAGATGGTAAAGAATCTGCCTGCAATGTGGGAGACCTGGGTTCCGTCTCTGGGCCGGGAAGATCCCCTGGAGGCGGGCATGGCAACCCGCTCGAGTACTCTTGCCTGGAGAATCCCATGGACGGAGGAGCCTGGTGGGCACTCCATGGGGTTGCAAAGAGTTGGACATGACTGAGCAACTAAGCACATACACACAAGTCAATTATACTTCAATTAGAAAAAGAGGGAAAAAAAAGGTTGCTAGTTTACATCTTCTATAGTCTATGAGAGTGGTTATTTCCCCATATCTTTTCTACTGATTTCTTAGGACAAAAATCAGATATCATTATTATTTTATCTGCCTTCCATTGCTAGTAAGAATAATTTTTTTAAACACTTATTGGCCACTTTAATTTCTTCTTTGAGGACCTGCCTGTTCACATCTATTGCTCATTTATTCTCACAAGTATTTGACTTTAGATTATGCTATTATTTTCTGACAAAATACAATTTTTTTTCTGGTTTTTCACTTGCATTTTAATTTTGCATATGGTGATTTTCATGCTGGGAGGGATTGGGGGCAGAAGGAGAAGGGGACGACTGAGGATGAGATGGCTGGATGGCATCACGGACTCGATGGACGTGAGTCTGAGTGAACTCCGGGAGTTGGTGATGAACAGGGAGGCCTGGCGTGCTGTGATTCATGGGGTCGCAAAGAGTCAGACACGACTGAGCGACTGAAGTGAACTGAGTTTTTGTTACAGAATTTTATTTAACCTACTAATCTTTGGGTTCCAAATACGTTCACTTACATTTTCCCCTAGTACTCACTGTTCCTTTTAAAAGTATTTGAATTTCTAATGTATTCTTTTTAATGGCTGAGTAATACTCCATTGTGTATAGGTACCACAGCCTTCTTATCCATTCATCTGCTGATGGACATCTAGGTTGCTTCCATGTCCTGGCTATTATAAACAGTGCTGCGATGAACATTGGGGTACACGTGTCTCTTTCAATTCTGGTTTCCTCGGTGTGTATGCCGAACAGTGGGATTGCTGGGTCATAAGGCAGTTCTATTTTCAGTTTTTAAAAGAATCTCCACACTGTTCTCCATAGTGACTGTACTAGTTTGCATTCCCACCAACAGTGTAAGAGGGTTCCCTTTTCTCCACACCCTCTCCAGTATGTATTGCTTGTAGACATTTGGATCGCAGCCATTCTGACTGGTGTGAAATGGTACCCCATTGTGGTCTGATTTGCATTTCTCTGATAATGAGTGATGTTGAGTTCTAATGAGGTGGATGAAACTGGAGCCTATTATACAGAGTGAAGCAAGCCAGAAAGAAAAATACCAATACAGTATACTAGCGCATATATATGAAATTTAGAAAGATGGTAACAATAACCCTGTATGCGAGACAGCAAAAGAGACACAGATGTATAGAACAGTCTTTTGGACTCTGTGGGAGAGGGAGAGGGTGGGATGATTTTGGAGAAAGCACTGAAACGTGTATAATATCATATATGAATGAATCGCCAGTCCAGGTTCCATGCATGATACTGGATGCTTGGGGCTGGTGCACTGAGATGACCCAGAGGGATGGTACGGGGAGGGAGGAGGGAGGGGGGTTCAGAACGGGGAACACGTGTATACCTGTGGCAGATTCATGTTGATGTATGGCAAAACCAATACAATATTGTAAAGTAATTAACCTCCAATTAAATAAATAAACTGCAAAAAAATAAATAAATAAAAGTATTTGAACTTCTAATACATCCAGCATTTATTTGGGCACAAATATGAAGCATAAGTTTAATTCTTATTTCTTCTCAAATTGTTAGATATTTCAAATATATCTACTAATTTTTAAAGAAAATTTTGCTTTAATTTTTAAATTATAAAATAAAATAAACTTTTTATAAAATATTTAGACAGTAAAAGAAAAGTAATAGGCAAAGTAAGATTGTCTATATTTCAATAAAATGGATAATGGGTACTTTAGTTCATTGTATTATTCTGTCTCTATGTTTGAAGTTTCTTTATACTAAAAGGTTTAAAGAATAAATGCAAATTCCATACATGCATGAAATTCAAACTAAAGATATAAAAAATGAAAACCACATGATACTACTAGAGATGGCTAGCAGTTTAGTACCTGTATTTCCAGATTTTTAAAAGTGTATATACATACTTACATATCCACTTTTATTAAAATGGGATCCTATTATACATGAAGTTTTATAATCTACTTTTTTAAACTAAATATTATATCTACACATCTATCCAGGTTAGTGAACATACATGTCTTTGATAGTGAATATATTGGTGTGTCCACCAGACCACAAATGACCCTCTTAATTATTCCCTCATCCACTGATATAAGCTTACATATTCCAACTTGTACTTGTTTTTCCCTTTTAGTACAGCATGAGGGACCTTAGTTCCCATGCCTCCCGCAGCAGAAGTGCAGAGTCCTAACCACTGGACCACCAGGGAATCCCCCAACTGGTACTTTTTGACCCTGTCCTACAGGCCACAGTTGACTGAATCAAATTCAAACTAGGCAATCAGGTTTTCTTTACTGGGAATTTAGAAACAGGACTGATCTCTTAAAAGGAAAAGGAAAACAGGAGCTACAGAGTAACAATGTGCTATCCATAATGTTGAGACGCAGAGAAAGTCTAGAGAAAGTCTCTACTAAGTAAATAAAGCAAATCCCCAAGGAGATGTTGCCTGGACCCAGAAAGCTTTTCTGTTCCTAGTTCCAAGTCCCCCTGAAACCCATCACTCTTGCCCTGTTTACTAGGAGATACTCCTGTACACGTCCAGTATATCCCCCTTAATCGTTTAAGTTCACCATGATGGAGTTCCAGTGTGAAATTCGAGCCTTCAGTGCCCAAGTTTAAATACAGTTTCTTAGTACAGCCAACGGACGGACTGCACCATCTCCATGAGCAAGCGTTTTTGCCTTTGTGATTTTTTTCTCATCATTTGAAACAAGCTCTTTCCTCCTCGAACTTGCGTCTTTATTCCTTAAAGACAGTGGGAATTTTAAATGGCTGCCCGATCTATATTTTATTCTTCAGTCATCGATAAAGAAAGTATCTACTAGTGCAGGCAGTTCTGTGTGATGAGGACACAACAGTGAACAGGCTAATCAGGATGCTTTTAGTCACAAACTTTACAGCCTACCGAGAAGTTCAGTTAATTATCAAGCAAGCAAGTCAGCTGGATCACCTGTCTGTGTGAGGTGGCACAGCGCAGTGCAGAGTGACGTGATAGAGACTGACTTCGTATATTCATGGGTGAGGCCTCTCTGGGGAAATGAACCTGGACAGCCACCTGTGTGGGAGAGCTCAGGGGAAACACACAAGCGCGAGATCCCAAAGCAGGAAGAAGTCTGGCGTGTTCAAGAAACAGAAAGGGGTCGCACGTGGGTTAAGCTAGTGAGCCTGAGGGAGGCAGAGCCGTACCGAGACAGTCCGTGATGCAATCCTATACTTCACTCATCAGTTAGGGGTGTGAAGGAATGCCAAACCTCCATGCAGACAAAACTGTGATTTTGCATGAAGCATAACCACAAGGTTGGGATCATTTTTATTATTCTGTGCTTAGTTAGTAACGTCATGAGTGTACTTTATTGTAATGTTATACTTTCTAAAATATTAGATTTCTATTAAATTTCAGGAGAATATTCCATTGGAAAGGCACTTAGTTCTGAATAGCTTATTTTATGCATACCAAATTATTACCAAGAAGTGTAATTTATGTCCCTAGCCCACCCTCATTAGGACTTTAACTGTAACCAATGCTTGCTGCACATCAGGCATACCAAATTCCTACTAGCAAAACATATTTCAAAAAACCTGGGAATTAATTTATTATTATTTTTCTCCAAAACATCACCTCTTTTGTCTCTAGTATTCAGTAATTACTGCTTGACAATCACTTCTAATTACATCACCTAAATGTGAGTTTGTTACCCTTGGGAACAAGGAGAACGCGGACCCAGTACAGACAGAATAATACAGAGAATGCCTCAAGAAATACTAAACGAATAGGCAGAATACTAACAATCTGTGAAAGGAGAATCACTTACTTAAACGATTCTTCAAAATTAGATCTTGGGGTATTAAGGCAGATATGAAAACTTGAAATATAAATAAATATGCTGAAGAAATGAACAAAAAAACTACACTTTAATTCATGGAGTTATACATTTTCAACATTAACCTAAATATCAAAGAATTATCTGGAGAAAACATACTTCCTCTTCTATTGACCAAACAGCCATCAGCTTTTAAGGGATATTCATATTAAGCATGGCGCAATCTGCTTTGCTGCAGCTCCACTGCCACTGGAATGCCACCTTTGATCTACATTCTGCGCGGCAGGCAGAAGACTCATGTTCCCAACCATGACACAGTGGTCAATAATGACGGTTTGTGTTTCACCGACACATGTTTTTCAGATTTCTCAACCAAACAAATATTTGCCACTGTTTGATCTTAACATGAAAGCCAAAATTCAGACTTATCTCAGTTCCTAGTTATGGGCTATTAATGATTAAAAGAGGCAATGTGATAGATCCTATCTTCAGATAACTATTTTGAAATAGAAGTTTCCAAAGACACATTAACTCTTTCAGGTAAACAAAGAATGGATCACATACCTAGTCAACCTCTGAATTAATTTAATAGAGTAAAATAACTCAGAAGCCACTAATTGAACTGTCTCTGATTGTTACAACTAAAGGATCCAATATCAAAATGAAGATGTTACACTGTTATTGAAACATCAATTCAGTTCAGTCGCTCAGTCATGTCCAACTCTTTGCGACCCCATGGACTGCAGCATGCCAGGCCTCCCTGTCCATCATCAACTCCTAGAACTGGTGAGAGTTTACTCAAACTCATTTTCATTGAGTCGGTGATGCCATCCAACCATCTCATCCTCTGTTGTCCCCTTCTCCTCCTGCCCTCAATCTTTCCCAGCATCAGGGTCTTTTCAAATGAGTCAGTTCTTCGCATTAGGTGGCCAAAGTATTGGAGTTTGAGTTTCAGCAGCAGTCCTTCCAATGAATATTCAGGACTGATTTCCCTTAGGACGGACCAGCTGGATCTCCTTGCAGTCCAAGGGACTCTCAAGAGTCTTCTCCAGCACCACAGTTCAAAAGCATCAATTCTTTGGCTCTCAGCTTTCTTTATAGTCCAACTCCCACATCCATACATGACCACCGGAAAAACCAAAGCTTTGGCCAAATGGACCTTTGTTGGCAAAGTAATGTCTCTGCTTTTTAATGTGCTGTCTAGGTTGGTCATAATTTTTCTTCCAAGGAGCAAGCGTTTTTTAATTTCATGGCTGCAGTCACCATCTGCAGTGATTTTGCAGCCCCCCAAAATAAAGTCTGTCACTGTTTCCCCATCTGTTTGCCATGAAGTAATGGTACTGGATGCCATGATCTTAGTTTCCTGAATGTTGAGCTTTAAGCCAACTTTTTCATTCTCCTCTTTCACTTTTATCAAGAGGCTCTTTAGTTCTTCACTTTCTGCCATAAAGGTGGTGTCATCTGCATAGCTGAGGTTACTGATATTTCTGCTGGCAATCTTGAGTCCAGCTTATGTTTCATCCATCCCAGCATTTCTCATGATGTACTCTGCATATAGGTTAAATAACCAGGGTGACAATATACAGCCTTGATGTACTCCTTCCCTATTTGGAACCAGTCTGTTGTTCCAATTCCATTTAATTTAATACCTCATAAATGATTAACTGATGCTCTAAAGAAAAATATAACCATGGGTCATACTTTAAACATGAACATTCTATGTATGTTTAATAGCCCATACTTTTAAAACAACTGGAATAAAAACCTGGAACATAGTAATTTATTAAAGAGTAACACTGTGACTTGAAAGAGTTAATGCAACTCCTCTAACATCTGCCCTAGAACCAGAGAGGAGTTTATTTATCAGAGCACCTTGGCTGAATAAAGATTGTAAAAGCATCTCCAGAATTAAAGTTTTAACAACATTATCCAAGGAAGGTAAGATCTTCAATCTTCACTAAAAAGGTAAAGTAGTATACCTGGGAATAAATGAAACCTTTTAATTTGCTGCCATTAATTATAGAGGATTAGAGGTCGCTGAATTGTTTACAGGAGGTAAAAAATTGTAACAAGAAATCTGCAAAAGAATATTCAATCATGCTCAATTATATTTCAAACGTTGTCTGATCTCCAGAGTCCCTTCATCTTAGACTCATAAGCATTAATCATTTACTTATCTATAAATAGATTAAATGCTTTTTGGTGTATTTACCTTTTTTCCTTTGAAGTTGAGGGTACCAGGCTGCTCCAGGACCCCATAATACAAGCACATAATGTTGACCTTGGGTCTGTTCCACTGTTAACATAACTTTCCTTTGCTTCTGTCCTCTATAACTGTATAACGCCTCTGGAAAAGGAAAAGAAATATTTAGTTGGCGTTACTCTACTGCATGTGATATCATACTTTACTGTCTAATGATAAATATCCACTGATAACCAAATGGTACACTAAGACAGTCCTGTACTTAAGTTTCTTTTAATCAAAATACAGTTGATCTAAAGTATCACATTAGTTCCAGGTATACAGTACAGTGATATATATACTCTTCTTCACGTTTTCTTTCCTTATATGTTATTATAAAATATTGAGTACAGTTCCCTGTATAATACAGTAGGTCCTTGTTATGTCTTAATTTTTTTATAACCTAAAATTGATGAAGTACCCAAACTATTTACCTGTCAGTACAGTGATATCAACAACTCTTAGAACTGCATGGACTAGTATGTCTGGCTGAAGCTGCTCCAATTCTATAAATTCTATACTGCTCATTTTCTGAGGATGCCTCTGAGGAAGATCTCTGAGATAGGAATGTTTTGAAGATGCATATGCCAGTAAGTCTTGAAGTACAACATTACTAATCATACTGGAATCTAGGAAAGAAAAAAAAAGACCATATATACAAAAGAGGGAAACGTTATATTTTCTCGACAACATGGCATTTTCTTAGAACTGTATTTTCTGTTGCAAAGTGTGATTAAATGTCAAACATGATTTCATTTCTATAAAGCATGTAGCTTATCCTTGAACCAGTTTAGATGCCAAAATACGCTTGATGTTTTTAACCAATGGAAATGGAATTATTTATCATCTGCAAAAAAAAAAATTGCCCTGTTCCCTTACTTCTCTATTTCATTAACAGTATCATTTTTCTACCAATTAACCAAGACTAATATTTTAGTTTTTTTTTAATTGGGGTACAGTTGCTTGGCAGTGCTGTGTTAGTTTCTGCTACACAACAAAATGAATCTGCTATATATATATAGGTATTTATGCATCAATCATTTGTTTGACTCCTCCGTTGCCCTGTTGTATCCAACCAGCGCCCTAATCCCTGAAATCTGATCTGATCACGTCTCCCTCAACTATCCCAGCCACCGCTACTCTTGTTCAAGACTGTTAGCATTTCTCGCCTGAAATACTCCTAACACTCTGCTAACTGGCCCTCCAAGAACATGTTTTGTTCTGTCTCACTTTTAAGCCTCTGCTCTCACCATATTCACTGGCTACAATGCTGTCATTCTCCTCTCTAGTCACCTATCTGAATACTAGACAGAAGAACAACCATTTGAGACTCCCAGTGCTAGGGATACAAAGGCATGACCCCAAGGCTGAAGAAATTATCAGCCTAGAGGCTGACAACCAGCACTGGGCTTAGGATATGAGCGCATTCCTAAGAGCACACCTAAAGAGCTGCCCAGGGGAGCTGCGAGAGGCTTGCTTTATTGAGGAAATACTTGAGCGATGCTTTGGGAGAATGCCTAAGAAAAGGTTTCTAGGTAGTAACTGGGAAGAAGAATATGTTTCCAGGTAAAGAGAAAGGGTTAGTAATCCTTTATGTATCTCAGATGCTTTGGGTATTCTGATAAAGCATATGAACCCATTATCAGAATATTTTTATAATAACTTTATTGGAATATAATTCACATACATAAGCTCACCCTTTTTCTCTTTTTTCTGGCCACACTGTGCGGCTTGTGGGATCTTAGTTCACCATCCAGGGAATGAACCTCAGCAGCGAAAGTGCAGATTCCTAACCACTGTACCACCAGGGAATTCCCAAGTTCACCCTTTTAAAGTACACATTTCAGTGTTTTTGCTTTTTGTACTTCACAAAGTTGTGTGGCTATAACCATTATCTAACTTTACAACATTTTTATTACAGAGTAATATTTTAAAATTCATTAAATGAAATAGTATAGTAAAACCAATTATATGGAAATACAGTAATCAAAATATTTTTAAAACTGAGGATAACTTATGTGCCTCATTAAAACATTAAATAATAAGATATAGCAGAGTTGGCAGCAACTACTATAACTTCAAAGTATGCCAAAGTATAATGTGGATAAATAATATTCAAGTTACCTCCAACAACTATAATGTGATATGAAAATATATGTGCTTTCCATTGGTGATCAAGTCACAAGTATTGAAAATATTACTGTGGATCGTCACCTTATTCATAATGGAAGGAAATGTTAATTTTCAGTAGGCAATTAGTGAAAATAAAGATATAATATTATGGTTAACAGAGTTGGGGTGTGGTGAGGGGGAACTGACGAAGGCAGTCAAAAGGTATAAAGCTTCAGTTATAAGATAAATAAGTACTAGGGGTGTCATGTACAACATAATAAATATATTAACACTGCTCTATGTTACATATGAGAATTATTACGAGAGTGAATCCTAAGAGTTCTCATCACAGGAAAAATATTTTCTTCTCTTTCTTTAATTTTATTATCTTTTATCATCTCATTCATATGAAATGATATTCACTTAACTTATTGTCATAATCATTTCATGACGTATATAACTCAAATCATTATGTATTATGCTGTGTACCTTAAATTTACATAGTGCTGTATGTCAATTATATCTCATAAAACTGGCAGGGAAAAAAAGGGATGTAATATCTTCCCATCCAAGTTTATGAATGCTTTAATGCAGAGGAATCAATTTTCACAGACAAAAGTAGGAAGAACATTTTAGGAGGCTAATGACCATCCAGTAGATGATGAGAGCTGGAAAGCAGACAAGACTGCATGAAGGAGAAAAGCGTGACAGACTTGTGAACTAGTTCAGAGGTAGAATCTAAAACAGTCAGATGTGGAAGGTAAAGAAAAGATTGCAGAAGACAAGATTTCTAGTATAGCTGAGTGGATGGATAAAAACAAATGTTCTAAAGTTTCCAGAACCTGATATGAAATCTACTCTAATTAAGGTTACTTAATTCATAAATGGATTTTATAAAACAATGGTGATATCACAGCAAAGATAATGAACATAAAGGAAAAGAACAGACATCATGAGAGATGATGAGAAAGAGAGGAAGAGCGAAGATAAGACCAATCACGTCATGGCAAAACCCAGTTCCAAACAGCTCCTTCTACAGCTCCCGTTCATCACCAGGTGTCCTGATTCCTCTTTCACAATATTTCCAGCACATCTGGACTCAGAAGAGCTGGGTTCAATTCTGATTTGTCAATAATGACTCTTCTGAACTTGTACATAACTTTTCTGGGCTTTATTCTTTATCTGCAATAAGAGCTTTGGAGGGACGGGAAGCTCCCTAACATCAAATTATTTACTAACTCTTGCTTCATAAAAATTTGTACAGAAACATTTGATTATTTAGATTCAAAATAAAATAATCTACTTCATGGAAACACTGTGTTAAAACTTTTATTTATATATTTAATTTAGTAATATTTAAGATAAATTTATATCCTGTCACATTATCAGGACTAAATTTGTAAAATTTATAACACCTTACTATAATGAGAAAAGAACAAAAGTTCTATATGTATGTTGATCAGAAGTAAGCTCTCATGAGTTGTAACAACTTGCAAAAATAAAAACCAAAATTGACTTCTTCTTTCGGAAGAAAAACTGCAGTATTTTCAAAGTATCAACTGTTAACTACTTTCAAAAGGCAATGGCACTCCACCCCAGTACTCTTGCCTGGAAAATCCCATGGACGGAGGAGCCTGGTGGGCTGCAGTCCATGGGGTTGTAGAGTCGGACACGATTGAACGGCTAATGCTTTTTAGGAAAGGAAAGTCAGTCTTTATAATTTTCATTTGGGTCATCTTTCACATTTTCAACTAGCCAAGAAGCAATTCTTGGGGAAGGCAATGGCACCCCACCCCAGTACTCTTGCCTGGAGAATCCAATGGACGGAGGAGCCTGGTGGGCTGCAGTCCATGGGGTCGCTAACAGTCGGACAGACTGAGCGACTTCACTTTCACTTTTCTCTTTCATGCATTGGAGAAGGAAATGGCAACCCACTCCAGTATTCTTGCCTGGAGAATCCCAGGGATGGGGGAGCCTGGTGGGCTGCCGTCTATGGGGTCACACAGAGTCGGACACGACTGAAGTGACTTAGCAGCAGCAGCAGTTTTAAAAGGGGAAGGATTCTTTGTAAATCTATAAATAATAATTATAATAATCCATCATGTTATCCACAAACAAGAAACTAATACTGTCTAAATATTAATGTTATTAACTAAACTATAAATCTTACTCAAATTTTACCCATCTTCCCACTAATCTTCTTCTGTGTGGCATCCTATCCAGGATTCTACATTACATTTAGTTCTTATTTCTCTTTACCCAGTAGTTATCAGTCTTGTCATTCATGACCTTGACTCTTTTGAAGAGTATCGATCAGTTACTTTGTAGAATGTCTCTCCATTTGGGTTTCTCCAATGTTTACTCATGACTGAAATGAGGTTATGCATTCTTGGCAGGAATATCACAAAAATTATGCTGTGTCCCTGTCAATGCAACAAAGCAAGGAATTCGTAATATCCTTAATACAGAGAATACTTACCTTGATCACCCAGGTAAGTTGATGTCAGCCAAGTTTCTTCATTATATTTTTCCCCTGGTATGTTGGTAACTACGTTGGGGAGATACTTTGCATACATATGCAATGCTATATCTCCCCCAAACTTCCACCTACTAATTTTAGCATCTATTAATGGATCCTTATTTGCAATATTTATTACTGAAGTAGTTACCTAATGGTAATTCTCCATTTTCTTCTTTCTTCTCACATTTATTCATTGGAATTCCAATTTATCCAATGGAATTGTGGAAATGAGCTCTCTCTCATGTATTTACTTGCTTACTTATTTTATAAGTTAGATAAATATTTATATCAGTATGAATCCATACACATCTTATTCTGAGGGCTATAATCCAACATTATCTTTTCTTTTTTTCTTACATTGTTGCAGTTTTTGCCAATAGGCTGTCCTTCAAGTTGGCTTTTGTGTTCTTTCAAAACAGTCCTTTTTTGACACCCTGAAAGTTCCAGCCTCTTCCCGGATTTTCTTCGCCCCAGGCCTGTAATCAACCACTTCCAGCAGTGCTGACTCCTTTCACAGACCAAAAGGCAGGCACCAGGTGGGTCATGACTACTGAGGCGTGACTGCATCTGTGTCCTCTCAGCAGACAGAACCAGGAGATTTATGTACTGAGCATAACAGCCCATCCATACACTTGTAGCTATATTTCTGTATTCCTGTATCTATGTGCTTATAAGACCATGCACTTATACTAATATCTCTGACTCTAATCCAAAAGGGCTCCTTTAATCTTCCCCCTTTTTTATATATAATTTCTTTCTGTAACAACGAAAAACCCAGTTCTCATTATCTATTACATATTTATTTACTTGTTCAGTTCTAGTACCTATACAGGGCTGTTGCTAACCCATTCCTCCTTGAGAAACACTTTCATTAACTAGATTACGGCGCTTATGTACAGCTTTTTTTCCCCCTGGTCTTACAGAATCCAGTCAATACACCGTTTTCCACAGTTTCTTCGGTTTGTTCTACTACCCTTCTGCATAGCTTCTTTATTCATTTTTAATACTGGGTGGTTCATTTGTCAGTGTTTCCATTCCATGTTGGATTTCCACTCCACATTCTAATTGGTTTTAATTGCTCATTTTGGGGGGTATATGAAACATTACTATGGTTCCACAAGACAGAGACACTTACAAAAAGACAGACTCCAAGAAGTGTCACCCCTTCTTCATCAATGTTACCCTATTTCCATTCCCTCTTTCTTTCCACCTCTCCCCAACCCTTCCCTGTAGGTGACCAACCTTGTTATTTCTGGTTTACCCTTCCATGTATGTATTTATTTGTCTTGGGTTGCACTGGGCCTTCGTTGCTGGGTACAGGCTTTCTCTAGTTGCCGGGCAAGAGCTCCTCGTTGCGGTGCCTTCGCCTGTGGAGCACGGGCCCTGGGGCACTCGGGCTTCAGCAGCTGCAGCCCACAGGCTCAGCAGTTGCGGCTCCCAGGCTCTAGGACGTAGGCTGGACAGCGCAGCACACAAGTTCAGCTGCCCTGGGGCATGTGGGATCTTCTCAGACTAGGGGTCAAACTGGTGCCGCCTGTGTCATAAGGTGGATCCTTAACCACTGGGCCACCAAGGGGATGCCCCTTCCTGTACTTTTGTCGCACAAATGTGGAGTTGTACATGTATTTTCTTATTCCTCCCTTCTTTCTTAGATGAAGAACAGCATACTGCATATGCTCTGGGGGGCTTATGTTTTTCACACAACAGTATCTCTTAGAAATCACTTAATGTCAGTTCATAGACTCTTTCCATTTTCTCTTTACATCTACAGAGTATTCCACTATGTGACTGTACTATAATTTAATCAGCTGTTCTATATATGAGTGTTTCTACTTTTTCAGTGCCTTGCAGTTACAAACAATACTGCAATGAATAATTTTTTTGTTCTGATGTATAGATATTTTCATATTGTTGTAATTCTACCTTCAGGATAGATTCTTAAAAATAAGCTTGCTGGGCTGAAAGCTGAGCACATATATAATCCTGTTGGGTATTGCCAAATAGCCCTCCACAAGGGTTGTAGCTTTTTTTCCCACCAGCAAGGTTAAGTGAGCCTGTTTCCCCACAGACTCACCAACAGAATGTGTTGTCCTATTTTTTAATTTTTGCCACTTTGATAGGTGAAAAATGACACCTCTATGTAGTTTTAACTTGAATTTCTCATGTTTCCTTTCCATTTTCCCATCAGGTCCCTTGTTGCTTAATTTTTAAGAGTTTTCCATATACTAGAACACTAGAATTTTGTCTAAGGTGTATGCTGCAATATTCCTTCCAAGTATGCCAACTGTCTTTTGACTTTATATGTTTTTAGTATTTTTCCATAGATAAATGTATCAGTCTCACGTTTTTACTGCCTCTGGGTTTGGAGTTATAGTAAGAAAGCCTTTCCCTACACCACGATTAGAGAGGAATTCATTTATGTTTCCTTCTAGTAGTTAGATTATTTTATTTTTTTATATTTATATTCTTAATCCATTTGGAATTTATTCTTCTATTTGTTATGAGAATTTGTTAAACAAAAATTTTGTTCACCTTTTTGTGGGTGTCAAGTCAAAAGACACTACCAATCCAAAGATTGAGAGAAGGAAGGATTTATTACTTGTGGCAAGTAAGAAGAATACTGGGGATGTTTCCCAAAGCAGTGTCTCCTGGAACAGCAAAACTGGGGAAGTTTTAAGCTAAGGGTAGATGCATAGTCAGGCTTCCCTAGCAGCTCAGCTGGTAAAGAATCCACCTGCAATGCAAGAGACCTGGGTTCAGTCCCTGGGCTGGAAAGATCCCCCGGAGAAGGAGACAGCCACCCACTCCAGTATTCTGGCCTGAAGAATTCCATGGATAGGCCATGGAGTCACAAAGAGTTGGACATTAATGAGTGGCTTTCACTTTTTTACGATGAGGTTTGGGCTAGTGTATGCATATTCACAAAGGGACTGTGGGAGGCAGGCAGAGCCCAGATTTGAAAATGCCAACGTCATCGTCCTTTAGGTTCCTTGTTCAGATGGCTCACCACTTCAGGCCCGTCTTTATTTCTGAAACAGAACTGGGAATCTTTACAACGGATACGTTATCTTTGCTATTGTTAACTTCTCTTGCCTGATAACAGTCATTTTTGGTTTTTGCCTTAAAAGTTATTAATTACTCAGGTCTGTTCAAAGACAAGCATTATGGCCAGGCTTAGATCACAAAATGGCTTAGGCCAAAAACGGCCTCTCTTATGTCAAGAAAATCATGTCTGATACTGATTCTCTTTCTCCAGGGACCCCCCCACCCCCTACCCTACTTGGTTACAAAGTGGATACAATCTTATCTTTTTCTGTGTGGCTATCAAGTTACCTTAGCAACGCTTATTTAAAAGCTAACCTTTGCCTCAGTGGTTTCAGATACCATCTTTGTTACATAGTAAATTATACATAAGTATTATCCATACGTGCCTAGTTCTTACCTCCCTATTCTCTGCCACTGATCTAGTTGCCTGTTCACGCACCAGGGTCACACTGCTCTAATCACTGGGGCTTTAGGGTATGTTCTAAGGCTCAATAAGCCTGGTCGCTCATGGTTTCCTTTTTCACTGTTTTCCTAGCTATTCCTGCATGCTTGCTCTTCCATGTGAATGTTAGTATCAAGTTACATATAGTAGCATGTTAGTATCATGTTGGCATTTTTACTGAGAGTGCACTGAATTTATAAATAATCTCATTTAATGTTGAATTATTTAATCCAGTAATAGGGAATGTTGTCTTTCCACTTATTCATGTCTTCATTTCTTTCCAGTGCATTTAAAATTTTTATTCATATAGTTTTTGCACATTTCTTGTTTAATTTATTCTGAAACATCTTCTTTATTACTATAGTAAATTAGAATTTTCCTACCCTTATGCCCTCTGTTTGGTGTTTGTGTATATGAAGGCTACTGATTTTTTTAACAGTAATTTTTGTATTATTCTTTACCCATTCAAATGCCTCTTCTTTTCTGATTGCATTGGTGAATAACTCTAGTATAATGGTGAACTAAAAGAGCCTCTTGATGGGGCTGAAAGAGGAGAGTGTAAAAGCTGGCTTGAAACTCAACATTCAAAAAACTAAGATCATGGCAGCCGATCCCATCACTTCATGGCAAATAGATGGGGAAAAAGTGGAAACAGTGACAGGTTTTATTTTCTTGGGCTCCCAAATCACTGCAGATGATTATAGCCATGAAATTAAAAGACACTTGCTCCTTGAAAGGAAAGCCATGACAAACCTACACAGTGTATTACAAATCAGAGGCATCACTTTGCAGACAAAGGTCCATATAGTCAAAGCCGTGGTTTTTCCAATAGTTATGTACGAATATGAGAGTTGGACCATGAAGAGGGCTGAGTGCTGAAGAACTGATGCTTTTGAACTGTGGTGCTGGAGAAGACTTTTGAGAGTCCCTTGGACAGCAAGGAGATCAAAGCAGCCAACCCTAAAGGAAATCAACCCTGAATACATATTGAAGGACTGATGCTGAAGCTAAAGCTCCAATACCCTGGCCACCTAATGTGAAGAGCCAACAAACCGGAAAAGACCCTGCTGCTGGGAAAGATTGAAGGCAAAAAGAGAAGAGGGTGGCAGAGGATGAGATGGTTAGATGGCATCACTGACCCAGAGGAAATGAATCTGGGCAAACTCTGGGAGACAGTGAAAGACAGGGAAGGCTGGCGTGCTGTAGTTCGTGGGGTCACAGAATCAGACACAACTTAGGGACTGAAGAGCAGCAAATGGAAGGAACCGCAGAGATAAGGGGTATCCTGTTTTGTTCCTGACTTTGTGGAAATGCCTCTAGTGCTTCACATTAAATAAGATCAGGCATCAGGGCTAAGTGTATCTATGTTATTGACATGATATCAACTATACTGTAATTGTAGCACTATACTGATACTATACTTATTGACAGGAGAAAGTATCCCTCAATTTTGATTTCTTGGAATGCCTTTTATAAGTGGATGTTGAATTTTGTAAAGGGTTTCTCAACATCCATGGAGATAGTCATATAAATTCTCAGATGTATTAATATGATATATTAATATGAAATATTCATGGATCTGAACAAATCTTCCATTTCTAGAATAAATATCATTTGGTCATTATTTCCCTAATGTAGAGTTAGACTTTGTCTACTAAAATCCTGTTTAGACTTTTTACATCAATAACCATGTATAATACTGGTCTGTATTTTTATTTGTAATGTCTTTATTTGGTTTAGATGCTAGTGTTATATTTGCTTTATAAAAGGAATTGGGAATGTTCTCCTTCAATACTCTGGACTAATTTACACAGCAGTGGAATTATCTGGCCTTTGAAGGCTTGGTAGAATTTCCTGTGAAACTATTTTCAGACCTGGCCCTCTTTTGTATGGTGGTTCTTTAGTAATTTTCTCTATTTCTTCTATAGAAACTGGTGAGTTTAAACTTTCTTTCTCTAATGGGATCAATTCTGGCCATCAATTCTGGTATTTCCCTAGAAAATTTACATACATGCATTCTTTTTCAGACACTTTTCTCATATATGTTGTCACAGTACAGTAGGTCCCTGCTGGTTGTCTATCTCATATATGGTAACCTGTGTATGTTGATCCCAAGCACACCCGATTTATCCCTTCTCCCTAAATTTCCCTTATTGAGTACAGCTTCCAGTGCTCTACAGTAGGTCCCTGCTGGTTGACTATCTCATATATGGTAACCTGTGTATGTTGATCCCAAGCACACCCGATTTATCCCTTCTCCCTAAAGTCCTCCTTTGGTGACCATGTTTGTTTTCAATATCTGTAAGTCTGTTTCACTTTTGCAAATTAATTCATTTGTATCGTTTTTTAAAAACTGAAAGATTCCGCATATGAGTGATAACATATAGGTGTCTTTCTCTATCTGACCTACTTCATTCAGTACGATAATCTAGGTCTATCCATGTTGCTGCAAATGGCATAATCTCATTCATTTTTATGGATGCCATGCTCCACTGTACACATGTACCACATGCTCTGTATCCATTCCTCTTACCAGCGGACATTGTCTTGGCTATTACAGACAGTGCTGAAAAGACACTGAGGTGCACGTCTCCGTTTTTTCTTGATCAAATTAACTAGCTGGTTCATCTACTTTTTTGGAAACAAGATTTTATTATTAAAATTCCCATTCTTATTAATTACTGCTTTTACCTTTACTATTTCATTCCTTGTTTCTTTGCTTTACTTTGTTGTCCTTTTGCTAGGTATCAGAGTTTAGAATTTAATTCATGTATTTTTATTCTTTTATTATTACTGATAAAAAAGAATTCTGCTAAGAAATTTTTCTTTGATAATTTTCCTTAAATGCATCCCAGATATTCTGACATGTAGTGTTTTTCATTGTTACATTTTTTAACTTCATAATATCAGTTTGCATTTCCTTTTTCACTCAAAATTTGTTTAGTAGGTATAAAATTTCCAGATATAGGACCTGCTGCCGCTGTTGTTAATAAATTCTAGTTTTCGGACTTCCCTGCTGGCAAAATGGTAACGAATCCACCTGCTAATGTAGGAGACACAGGTTCGATCCCCGGTTTAGGAGGATCCCTCATGTCGCAGAGCAGTTAAGCCTGTGCACAGCTACTGAGTCTGTGCTCTAGAGCCCAGGAACTGCAACTACTCAGCCCATGGGCATAACTGCTGGATCCTGTGTGCCCTAGGGCCTGTGCCCCGCGACAAGAGCAGCCTGCACGCCACAACGAGCAAAAAGCCCGTACGCAGCAACAAAGACCCAGCACAGTCAATAAATAAGTGACATTATAGAAATTAAATAAATTCGAGTTCTATAGCATTTGACCAGTATGTCTGTAATAATTCCAGTTTATAGAAATTACTAACGTTTTCTTTATGACCTAACAGGATCAATTTTTCTGACTGTACTGTGCACACATGACAAAAATGTGTATTTCTATCATTAGGATGTAGAAGTCAATTTATATCCATAAGATACACCTTATGCATAAGATCTACAGTGCTCACTATATTGTTTAGATCTTTTATTTCTTAGTCATATTCTGTCTATTAGACCTGTCTTGTGCTATTAGAGAAATGCAAGTTAAAACCACAATGAGATATCACTGCACAGTGATCAGAATGGCTACAATTTAAAAATAGGACAATACCAAATGCTGACAAGGATGCAGAGAAACTACAAGATACATTGCTGGTAGGAAGTTTAAGTGGTACAGCCACTCTGCAAAATAGTTTGGCAATTTCTTATAAAACTAAACATGTATTTGTCATACAACCTCCTCTTTTCATTACCTCAAAAATTCCAGAGGCTCAGAAATTCCATGGAAGAACTTCAGAGGTCCATGGAATCACTTGTAATGATAGGCAAAATTTTATATCTCCCTACTTAAGTCTATTTTTCTTAAGAAATGGCACATAGCTTCTCAAAGAGGTTTATGACTCCCTAAAAGGTTAAGAATCACGATGATATTAACTCTAAGAAAAAGAAAACAAATCATGAACCCCAATATTTCTTAAAATAAATATGATTTATACTGTACAAGTTGATTTTTACAAATTCTATTTTCATTCTTACTGAAAATAAACCAATACCTTTCAGCTAACCATTTAGAAAACATTTTGTAACATTACCATTTTAACTCTACTTTTTCTCAATATGTGTATATACTTTAAATACTAAGAAATTATTATATTTAACTTTAAAATATGTCTTACATTCTTCGGGCTGGACAGATGAATAACTCCCAAGATTTAATAACTGACTGGTAAACGTTGATTGCAGTACTGTCTCACCAATCCAGTGATCCTCATGGATAGTGACATCTAGAAAGTGGGAGAAAAAGTTCTGATCATGCTAAAAATTCCGTCACACTGGGATTAATGTACTCATCATAGCAAAATACCATGCATATGCATGCCTCTCACATGCCAGGTAACTGAAGTCCAAATAGGGTAAATGATCTCCCTAAAGGCACAAAATGATAAAATAGCAAATCTGATTTCTGAACCTAGGATTGTCTGTATGTAGGTAAAATAACAAAATTTCTTCTGTATATTCAAATAATCTCAATATGGAAGCTCTGCTCCATAGAGAAAAATTTAACGGTTTTGTTTGCTTAAGGCAAATGTGTAACATATATTTCTGATAAATTAAATCATTTAGGATCAGGAAGCAAAGCAGGGTTCCAAAGCAGTAGTTGCTAGAAGAGTAAAACATATTTAGTATGCATTTATTTCCTCTGCTATAAGCCGTATATAAATATAAGGCATTCTTAAAGAACTTTGATTATTTTCCCCTAAACTGAATGACAATTACCTTCTATAGATGTTAAAAATGAAATACTTTGAGGGTAAGGAACACTTCTCAGGAAAAAGAGAGCTGCATGATCTAAGATGGAAAGAGAAGAAACAGTGGAACTAAACACACCAACTGGGAGAAACAATTCTAGGTAGAACAAAATTAAGACAGAGACAGATCCATCCCAGGCAGGATATAATCAGTGTATAAAATGTCAGAGGTATGAAGATATACTAATGGCAGCAAAATAATCAAAGAAAAATAAGGATGCATAATTTCTAAGTAGTTACTTCCAAAATTATATCCCAGATTCTCTCCTCAGCTTCAAACCCATTTACCCATTTATCCACAGCTGCCTAACTGACATTCCTGACTGGATATCCTATTAGCTCCCCAAACTCAGCCTTGCTCGAATCTGCTTTTCTTCTCGTATGCCCCATCTCATTTGGTGGCACTATGCTCTTGCCGCTGCTGCTGCTAAGTCGCTCAAGTGAAACATGGCATCATCCTGAACTTCTCCCTCTCCTTTCCCATCTTTGTCTCCAACCCAACTGTTGACTCCGCCTCTTTGACTCTGCCTGCAGCCCTGCCAGCTACTGTTTTGTATCAAACATTATTCTCTCTCCAAGCAGGTACCCTTCCTATCTCCAATCCATGTCCCATGATGCTAATGAATGATTCATCAAGAACATGAATGTGATCTACTGACTTGATTAAAAAAACTCTCAGTGGCTCCCCAGGGCCTGGTCAGGGACAACCAGTATAGTATTCAAGGCTTTTCAAGATCTGAGCTTCAGGATGCCTGCTCTTCAGAAAGGAACAAACAAGAAATTTCAAGGAGAACTTTCAGAAAACCATATTGTAAAACCTACGTTCAGACTGGTAAAATGTTAGACATTGGTGACAGGATGGAGGGGAGTTAGGAATTCAGCCCTTGCCCACCTTTCTTGGTCCATTCACTGATCGGTTTTCTATTTGCTCTTTATACACTGGTTTCCCAGGTAAGCCCCAGGTCTTCTCTTTAACTCTCATCACTAGTCTCCTTAGAGACTATATAGACCATATTTAGAGCATCTTCTCACTCTATTGCTATAGTAGAAAAATATCCATTGCTGAATGGAATGTGATCTGGAATCCATCTGTTATACAGAATTGTTCAGTTTTAGGTGGGTATCAGTAGGTAGTATGAGATATCCAATAGAGATATAATCATCTGCTGCAGCTGCTAAGTCACTTCAATCGTGTCCGACTCTGTGGGACCCCATAGACAGCAGCCCACTGAGCTCCTCTGTCCCTGGAATTCTCCAGGCAAGAACACTGGAGTGGGTTGCCATTTCCTTCTCCAATGCATAAAAGTGAAAAGTGAAAGTGAACTCACTCAGTCGTGTCCAACTCTTAACGACCCCATGGACTGCAGCCCACCAGGCTCCTCTGTCCATGGGATTTTCCAGGCAAGAGTACTGGAGTGGGGTGCCATTGCCTTTTCTGATAATCATCTGCAACTGGATGCTATTAATTAAAGTGGGATTTCACTCATACATTTCTCTGTAAATGTAATCTCATCACCTAACTAGGAAAATAGAAAAGTACAAATTTCTCTTTCCACAAAGCTTTCATCTGTTCCACACAAATAAAAGAAACTAGATATCTGTAAACTATTTTTTAAACTATTTTAACTAAGGAAATAAAGCAAAACAGAGACAAACAAACAAACAAAAAAAAACCATTAAAAAAAACTGGTGCCCATAGAAATAATCTAAATATTCTATAATAGGAAAATGGCTAAATAAACTTTGGTAAAGTGACTTCACAGAATGTTACCTACTTGTTATCAACTGTATGGACACCAGGGAAAGAGAGATAGTCGGGCTGAGTTTCTATCTGCTGGGAACAGGCCTCCTGGGAGGCTCATACAATGACAGTAACGCTTTCATAAAGTAATTGTGGTCCAGAGTCTAACCTACTCTTTACGGTCTTGGGAACCTCATTTTTTTCAGCACTCCAAAAACAGATTTCAGCTCTGTAACATAAGCTTGTGTTCAAAAAAGTTAGTGAGATAAACAAACAAAACAGAACACAAACTTTTTGTTTAAACACACAAAACTGCCAAAGAAACACTTGCAGCCTGCTCTCACCTTGTAGGTAGTTTTACATCTTGGAAGCCGAATCATAAGCAAAGGGCTGCTTGGCAAGCGCTGAATCAGAAAAGAGCAAGTTGGATGACTTGAGCTGCCAACAAAGAAGATACCGCCAGTGGGAAGAGACTAGGCAAAGCTGATACAACCTGTGCACTATAATAGGAAAATGGCTAAATAAACTTTGGTAAAGTGACTTCACAGAATGTTACCTACTTGTTATCAACTGTATGGACACCAGGGAAAGAGAGATAGTCGGGCTGAGTTTCTATCTGCTGGAAACAGGCCTCCTGGGAGGCTCATACAATGACAGTAACGCTTTCATAAAGTAATTGTGGTCCAGAGTCTAACCTACTCTTTACGGTCTTGGGAACCTCATTTTTTTCAGCACTCCAAAAACAGATTTCAGCTCTGTAACATAAGCTTGTGTTCAAAAAAGTTAGTGAGATAAACAAACAAAACAGAACACAAACTTTTTGTTTAAATACACAAAACTGCCAAAGAAACACTTGCAGCCTGCTCTCACCTTGTAGGTAGTTTTACATCTTGGAAGCCGAATCATAAGCAAAGGGCTGCTTGGCAAGCGCTGAATCAGAAAAGAGCAAGTTGGATGACTTGAGCTGCCAACAAAGAAGATACCGCCAGTGGGAAGAGACTAGGCAAAGCTGATACAACCTGTGCTCAACTCTCCAGTAGAGGCTGTACCTGATGACGTTACACAAATACCAAAGTATATTAGCTAAGGTTCTCACTCCCTCGGCAAACCATCTGGCAGGAATTACCAATGATTGTCTTGATATTTTCTAAGCTTTCAAAGCTGACCCACACCTCTTCTCTATTACATTCTTTCTTTACATATGTTATAAAGCTTAATCAACTTTGTACTGGTATGGGATTCATTCTTAAGATGACTGGTATCTCTGCCCTAATACACTACGTGTTGATTTTTAAATCAATATAGGACATGCAACGAACTGTTAGATTTTGTTTTTCAGGTGAAAAAGCAGGATACAAATCATTTTTCATGATTCAGTTCCGTTCAGTCACTCAGTCGTGTCCGACTCTTTGCGACCCCATGAATCACCAACTCCCGGAGTCTACTCAAACTCATGTCCATCAAGTTGGTGATGCCATCCAGCCATCTCATCCTCTGTTGTCCCCTTCTCCTCCTGCCCCTAATCCCTCCCAGCATCAGAGTCTTTTCCAATGAGTCAACTCTTCGCATGAGGTGGCCAAAGTACTGGAGTTTCAGCTTTAGCATCAGTCCTTCCAATGAACACCCAGGAATGATCTCATTTAGGATAGACTGGTTGGATCTCCTTGTAGTCCAAGGGACTCTCAAGAGTCTTCTCCAACACCACAGTTCAAAAGCATCAATTCTTTGGCACTCAGCTTTCTTCACAGTCCAACTCTCACATCCATACATGACCAATGGAAAAACCATAGCCTTGACTCGACGGACCTTTGTTGGCAAAGTAATGTCTCTGCTTTTTAATATGCTATCTAGGTTTTTCATAACTTTCCTTCCAAGGAGTAAGCATCTTTTAATTTCATGGCTGCAATCACCATCTGCAGTGATTTTGGAGCCCCAAAAAATAAAGTCTGACACTGTTTCCACTGTTTCCCCATCTATTTGCCATGAAGTGATGGGACCAGATGCCATGATCTTAGTTTTCTGAATGTTGAGCTTTAAGCCAACTTTTTCACTCTCCTCTTTCACTTCCATCAAGAGGCTTTTTAGTTTCTCTTCACTTTCTGCCATAAGGGTGGTGTCATCTGCATATCTGAGGTTACTGATATTTCTCCTGACAATCTTGATTCCAGCTTTTCATAATTACAACTATATATTTAGAGTAGGGATTCTAGAGTCTGGGTGAAGCCCTGCTTTGCCACCTCCTAGCTGGCTGACAGTGGGTAAGTTACTTCACTTCCCTGGGTCTATATTTTCAAGCTGAAAAATGGGGAAGATAAGCAGTGCTCTCCTCATGCAACTGTTACAATAATGAGTTGAAAGATATGTAACGTCTAAAACAGGGACTAAGTTCCCAGTGAATGTCCGTTATTATCCATATGCAGACGTGGTTGAGGAGCACAGGCAAGGTAACTGGAAGGCAATACTCCCACACTCCACTGGCAGTTATATGCGGCTGGTATAATAGCAGCAGTTTCTCCTTTCCATATTTTCAAATGTGATCAGCAGTGACCCTTGGGTAACACAGAGTTGATCCATCTATTGCTTTGGCCAGCCCTCTGAATCTCTTGCTCTTCTGCATCCATGGATTCAACCAGCAATGGTGGAGCACTGGAGTGTTCACTACTGAAAAAGCACACACATAAAGGGGCCCCCATGCAGTTCACGGGTCTTTGGTAATTTTAATAAGTTAAAAATGCAATAGAAATTCCATGTTCCCTCAGTAAGAATGTAGTGTGCACAGCTTTACTAGGCATGGAATAGCAGAAATGTTGTCCTGTTAACACAGCTAAAGAAAAGGATTACGAATAAGACATACATAAATAAAACCGTAACAAAACAAAGAGCGAGCCCGATGAGACACAACATGAATGCTAGCACAGCGAATGAAAGGAGGAGAAACCAGAGAAGATGTCTCAAAGAGGAGGAGGAACAGGAAGGACAGCGGGAAGGAGGGACAGAACAAAGGACAGATAAACACCCAGAAACGGCAATGCAGGGATGAGGAGACCAACACAGATGCTCTAAGGGACTCGATCATGCTCGAACCCTAAGTAGCAAATGGTAAGGGAAGAATCCTTAAAGGACTAAAGTGGGAAGGGGAAAAAGACAACAGCTTTGTAAAATAAAAAGATATTCACCACGATGACCTTACCTGTGAGTAAAATTATATCTCCAAGAAACACAGTAAGTCCCCAGAATGCTGCAGCCCTCCACAGAAACACCTTCTTCTTAATTTCTGATTGGTCAGTTACCACAATTGTTGCTAAAGGCACTTTAGAGCCAGAATTTGGTCCAGATTTTATATTTATTTCTTTCATGTGACATGGAGATAACACCATGACTAAGCAATTGTATTTCTGATGTTCAGAATCACAGTTTTTTATTAATGAGGTTTTTTTAATGCCCTTAAATCCAGACATGTTCCTCTGCTCCACTGTTACAGTATGATCTCTCTCATTAGAAAACAACTTAATTTTCTTAGCTACGTGGGGGACTTCAGATAGAGCCTGAGGATGGCCTGATTTATCTTCAGAGGTCCACCTTCTCTTACCAGAACTTTTGCGGAAGGTATTTAGTTGAGAACACAGTATTCCTGAGTTACATGGCTCAATGCGTATCTCATTTGGTTGAAATTTATCACCAAAATTAAACAGTTCTTGAGATCCTATCTTTTCTTCAAGATTTTTATCAGCGTTTAAGAGAGTGTGGCTACTTTTTGTTTCAGGACAAACAGGACTAAAAAGTTCAAGGGAACAGGCTTGGCTCTGTCCATCTTCATTTCCTTCTGCAGAATCATCTTTGGACTGAATCAAATTATCCTCAGTTATTCTGATTTCCCCATAACTTGCCTCTGGTTCAATCTCCATGTTTATGGTCCCTTTATTTATAGACTTCTGCTTTTTATATTTCCTTTGAGCTAAAAAAGCAACCTGGCTGGAGGTCATTATACTAAGAAACTCAGTATCAGTGGACATTTTAGGGCCTGACACCTTCCCGACTGTTCCTCCAGGCCTCGGTTTGTCTACTGTGTTAGAGGGAAAGAGCTCCAGACACCGGTCCTGCATTTCACGATGCTCTGTTGGTGCACAGAGGATAGCTTCTGGCGAGCTGGTCTGTTCAGCACCACAGACCACATCCAATATAGCTGCACACTTGCGATCTAAATGAAAGGAACTTTTTGGAATGTTCTGACCACATATGTTTGATTGATCATGCTGTTCGTCTGTGGTTTTCTTAAGTTCACTGGAAAGCTTTTGATACTTTTCTTCTTCAGTAAAATGCTGAACTCCTCCCGTAAATCCACACCTTTGCTCACTGGAGTTGGTTCTATCTCTTGTTCCCAAGAGGCACCTCTTCCGGGACTTTACGGTTTGTGTTTCAGAAACGCAGCGTGTGGTGTCATCCTTCATGTGAACAGATCTGCTCGTAGAGTTTGCTGGAAAATGACCATGAGGAAGATCTGGAAGGCCCAGAGGTTCCAGGGCCTGACAGTCCTTGAGATTTTTGTGCCTGCATTTTTCATCCTTCAGCTTTAAGGAATGGTGATTGTACAAAACCTGAATTTCTTTCCAGGTCTCAGCAGTGGATGCTAAAGAAGTTGGTTCCTGTGAGACTGTCATTTCCAATGGACTGACTGGAGCACCCCAAAAAATGTGAACTTGAGATCCTCCACTCATAGTTTCTGAAAAAAAAAAAGAAAAAGAAAAATCTAAAAGCCTTTGTCAGAAATTTTTATACATTGAAATTAACTTATAACAGCCTGGACAGAGGAGCATGGTGGGCTGCTGACCATAGGGTCGCACAGAGTCAGACATGACTGAAGTGACTTAGCATGCACTCATGCACTGGAGGAGGAAATGGCAACCCACGCCCGTATTCTTGCTTGGAGAATTCCACGCATGGGAAGCCTGGTAGGCTGCCGTCCATGGGTCGCTAAGAGTCGGACACGACTGAGCGACTTCACTTTCACTTTTCACTTTCATGCACTGGAGAAGGAAAAGGCAACCCACTCCAGTGTTCTTGCCTGGAGAATCCCAGGGATGGGGGAGCCTGGTGGGCTGCCGTCTATGGGGTCGCACAGAGTTGGACACGACTGAAGCGACTTAGCAGCACATTGGAGCGGGTTGCCATTTCCTTCTCCAATGCATGAAAGTGAAAAGTAGAAGTGAAGTCACTGGGTCGTGTCCAACTCTCAGCGACCCCATGGACTACAGCCTACCAGGCTCCTCCATCCATGGGATTTTCCAGGCAAGAGTACTGGAGTGGGGCGCCATTGGCTAGCACCACTTAAACAGTGAGTTAGTAAAGAAGGGGATAAACGGCATTTGTTTAGCTGTATTATAGTCACCTTTAAATCCCTTGTTTTCTCTTTAGGGCCTTCTTCCTTCAACTGTGAACTCAATTCCAAAATCCCAAAATAAGAGGCTTGAACCAGTAAGGAGAAAATAAAAAACCAAAGCTCTTTTCAAAATGTACAAGTGACTATATTATCTATCTTCAATCTATAAGCACAATCAATAAGTGCTTCTGTTTTTTAAAAATAATTTTGTTTTTTTTGGCTGGCACAGGCCACTCGCTAGCCATAGCGGGCAGGCTCTGCGCTGCGGTGGCACCTCTCGTTGCAGAGCGCGGGCTCGGGAGTTGTGGGACAGGGGTTTAGCTGCTCTGCAGCACATGGGATGTTCCTGGAGCAGGGATCAAGCCTGTGTCTCCTGAGTTGGCAGGCCGACTCTTCACTATTGAGCCAGCAGGGAAGCCCTGCTTCTGTATTTCTAATCTTCTCTAAAATGCAAACAGATTAAGAATAGCCATTTTGTAATATACAGACAAAAGAAACTCATTATAATTTAAATATTTTTTCATTAACTGTGGGCACTTGTTATAAGTAAATCTAAGTAAGCATCATATTTAGTGAGATAAAAATAGAGAATCATACCACTACTGACTTGATAGTAACTGACTTTCCAAAAGTATCATTCCTAGAGTTTGCTGATAAATTTTTTATAGTGCTACAGGGACAAAAAGACAAATAAGGTCCCTGGCCTAAGGGAATTGTCAGTCTGGTTTTTAAAAAAAAATAAAAGGGAGAAAAAAACAGTGACTGTAAACTAGAAATAGGAAACAGAAGTCTACTGGGAACAATACTCCTATGGAAGGCAAGTCCTATGGCTGTAAGCATCTAAACAAAAGAATAAGCCCCTGAAAAGGCAGGGTTATGAAACACCGTGGTATGATTGAGGACTTTTGATCAGAGTACAGGGTCCTTCGGGGAAGGCAATGGCACCCCACCGCAGTACTCTTGCTTGGAAAATCCAATGGACGGAGTAGCCTGGTGGGCTGCAGTCCATGGGGTCGCTAACAGTCGGACAGACTGAGCGACTTCACTTTCACTTTTCTCTTTCATGCATTGGAGAAGGAAATGGCAACCCACTCCAGTATTCTTGCCTGGAGAATCCCAGGGATGGGGGAGCCTGGTGGGCTGCCGTCTATGGGGTCGCACAGAGCTGGACACGACTGAAGCGACTTAGCAGCACATTGGAGCGGGTTGCCATTTCCTTCTCCAATGCATGAAAGTGAAAAGTAGAAGTGAAGTCACTGGGTCGTGTCCAACTCTCAGCGACCCCATGGACTACAGCCTACCAGGCTCCTCCATCCATGGGATTTTCCAGGCAAAAGTANGCTGCCGTCTATGGGGTCACACAGAGTCGGACACGACTGAAGTGACTTAGCAGCAGCAGCAGCACAGGGTCCTTTGTAAAAAGGTAAGAAGCTTTCAAACCATGGGAAGTCTATACGGAAGTATGGCAGTTTACAGGAAACCACAGCTACAGTCCCCAGTCACTCTCATCCTTCCTTGATTTGCTCACGGTCACCTCTTTCCAATTTAATAACCTATCTGACTATAATTCTTGTGATTTCACCATCAGTGTGGGTGTTCCTGCTAATACGCTGGCGTCTTGGTTCCTTGTCCTCTTCTCCTCTACTGATTTTATTCTCCACCCTACCTCATTCATTCTCATAATCATAGGCCCTATCATTAACGATAACTATACATTTCCTTAAAAGTGCCACAGTGGCTCAGACCGTAAAGCGTCTGCCTACAATGCAGGAGGCCCGGGTTCGCTCCCTGGGTTGGGAAGATCCCTTGGAGAAGGAAATGGCAATCCACTCCAGTACTCTTGCCTGGAAAATCCCACGGATGGAGAAGCCTGGTAGGCTACAGTCCATGGGGTCACAAAAAGTCAGACACGACTAAGTGACCTCACTATACATTTCCTTAATTTCAATTTAAGCTTTCAACTCACTGACTACTTTCTCCTGTCTTTGACTTACTCCCTCTAAATGGACAATTACAACAACTCTTTGACCACGTGGGATCTATGTTGAACACAATGATCAGAACTCATTTTTATAGCCTCATTCTTCACTTCCTTCCTTAAAATGCTTAGATTCCAGGGTCATTATAATCACTCCCTACCATACTTCTTTAATTCTGCTACTCTCCTCTCCAGCTAAACTCAAGCCCTGGTTCAATCACACCCACTCTACAACCATACCCAATGAAAACTAGTCTCATTTTAAGATCATTACTACTAACCTCAAGGTGGTACCCAGAAATCTTATCTTTCCCTGTCCATTCATTTTTCAAGATAACTCTTTTATACTCTTTAAAGCTCAGCATCTCCTCCCCTATCCTTGTGCAGCTGATGATCATTTACAAGTTGTCAGCAACATACCTACCGACCTCTATCGTACCCATATACTTTGCCCACTTTATTACTATGAATAAACTCTTTGTGCTTCTAAGGCCATCTCTTCCTCACTTAGACATTAGATCTTATAACCTCTTTCCTACCCAGGCTTCAACAATTCTCCATTTCTCTCCTACATCCTGATTTTTCTTTCTTTACTGGAGCATCTCTATCAACATACAAACACGCTGTGACTATTCCTCATGCTGTTAATCCTCAGCTTCTCTACTCCTCCACTTACGATACCACTTTCCTGCTCCCCTCGACAGCAAAACTCCTTGAAAGAACTGTCTATATTCCCTCTTACCCCATTTTCTCTTAAATCCACTCCTATCAAGCACTGGTCCAAAAGACTCCACTGAAACAGCATATTTCAAGGTCTCCAATAACCTCCATACTGGAATCAGTCAACTCCCCATTTTCAGCTTAGACTGTGAGCACTGATCACCCCTTTCTTCCTTTCATCTGGCTTTCAGAATACCACAGCCTCCTGATTCTCATCCCAGCTCACACACCTCACCATATGCTCTTTCTCAGCCTCCTTTGCTGCCTCCTCCTCCTCATCTCCTCAGCTTCTTGCTCAGGGGCCCAGTACTTGGGTCTCTCTCTGGACTCACTCCCTAGGTAATTGTCACTCAGTCTCAGGGTCTGAATACCTTCTAATAAATAGCAGATGTATGCCTCCACCACTAATAATTTCCAGATGACTAATGACTACCAGATGTACATCTGCTATAATGACTAATGACCACCAGATGTTTATCTCCATCAGTCTCTCTCCTGAATTCCTGACTCCTTACCCAACACTCTTAACAACATTCTACTTGAGATACAAGTACTGGGCCCCTGAACAAGAAGCTGAGATGAGGAGAAGCTAGCAGGAGAGTGAGAAGGAGCGTATGATGAGGAAGTGTGAGGTGGGATCAGAATCAGGAGGACGTGGTCTCCTAGCAGGCACCTGTGCGGAAGAGAGCTAACATGCCAAGCCTGAGGCTACCATCCTTAAAAAGCCCTGCTTGTAGTGTGGGCCCTTGGCAGGCATTTGTGCACTTTGATTTCAGGAGGGTTCCCACTATTTCTTGATAAGAACGGCTCACTGTTTCTAAACTATCTAATAAGCACTTCCTTTCCTTCTAAGAGACTGGCATTTCGGTATGTGATAGGCAGAGGGTGGCTGCAACACCAAGTCTCCTTAGAGAAATGGCTGATCCTAGATTTTGGGCAGGAAATATACAAGATGAACCTGAAACATCTCGTCATACAAGAGAACAATCGAAGACTAGTAGGACTCTGTCAAGAGAACTGAGGAGCCAACTTAAAGAGGTTCCCACTGCCGAAACCGGGCAATCTGGACCTCAGTCAGCAGGACCACCACGATGGACTGGAGCAAGTCTGACATGCTTATATCCACGAACTCATACAAATGACTAAAACAAACTCACTCAGTGGCCACCTTCAGAGGATACTGTGACGGTTTCAAAAGCTGGTGAATAAAAGGAAAACATTTTACCCTGTTTTTCTTTACTAAGAGAATCTCAAGATGGCCAAATATATGATGAGAGGAAATCTCTCTTTACAGTGATATTCTGCTAATAAACAACAACCAAAAGAATGATAGACTAGCACCATCTCACAACTCCTAATGAGTTAGTGGATTTTCTAGGCAATAGCCATTAGTGACTACTAATATAACCAGGTAGATGTTATGGGGGACAGCGGAGGGAATCTGTAGATTGAAACCAGTTACAAAGTGTAGATCTTAAATTTAGATTTTGATTTGAAGACACAAGTGTAAAAATATAAGGCAACTGGAAAAACTGAAACTTTAGTACTGTATAACATTAAGGGATTACTGGGGTTTTTTAGTGGGATCATATTACTGAAGCTATATATGAAAGGCTATGTGCCAGAGATGCAAAATGAGTGTTTGCATGTAAAATGGTGTGACGTTTCTTAATTTCCTTAGAACACCTGGAGGAGAGAGGGGACAAGGTTACAGATTAAACAAGGTTGGCCGTTATGTCCAGGCAGGTGGATGGAACACTTTTCTAATCACTCTTCCTATAACACAAGCCTTCTTTTTCGTTGTTGTTTTTAAGAAATATTTTTTAAAACTTGGAAAAGAGTTAATCAGTCTAATCATACCCAAGGTTGGGGAGCTCTTCCAGAGCTCTGACAATCTGGTGAAGGTGAGGATGCTCATACCTCACAACCAAATAATCCCACTTCGAAGTTTCTGCTCTGGAGAACGCTTGCACGTATCCACACAAGAATACGTGTGCAAGAATGATCATGGGGGCTTTATAAAAAACAACTTTAGAACCTAAAAATCCATGAAGAGGAGATAAGTCATGGGATAGTCACAGAATGAATGCTATATGGCAGAAAAATAAATGAACACAAGTTACATATCAACATGGATACATCTTACAAACATAATTTTAAATGAAAGAAGGAATCTGAAGAATTGACAACTTATGATATCAACATGTTGAATTTTAAAATATAGTTCAGATTAAAACACAAAATCCAGGATTGTGGTTACCTTCAGGAAGGAGGAACGGGGATGTGATAGGTAAAGTACACATAAAGGGCATCAACTGTACCAACCAGGCTGATTTTTCTAACCAGGTAAATATATTCCTTATATTGTTCAGAAATATTTTATAACCTTAAAAAAACCCTAGAAAGAAAAACTGAGAAGCAAGACTAAAGATGATTTTTCAAAGACGTCTATATTTTAAAAGTTTTATTGTGATGAATGAGGAATGGTTATTATTTTCATAATAGATCTTTTTTCATTTGGTAGTTCAGGCTTTTCTTCCACAATCTGCAAACTGGACATGATGTTCCAATATAACAATGGACCCAAATCTAATATTGCTGAAAGACAGTTGACAACAAAGATGGCAACTTTTACCTTATTACCAGTTAAAACAAAGATATACTGCTATTTTCAAACAGTCTTATAATAGTGAATTATTACTAAGGAAACAAAATTATAATAAGTTTAGGTGTGTTGACCCATAATAAAACACAGAGGGCTAAGTATCATTAAGTACTATAACCACATATACCGACCTCATCTAATCCTCAGAGAAATAATAATCTGCAGAAAAAATAATTGATACATTAGATCTAATTGATGGTTTACTATTTATATATTGGGCTTCCCTGGTGGTTCAGACATTAAAGAACCTGCTGTAACATGGGAGACCTGGGTTCGATCCTTGGGTTGGGAGGATCCCCTTGAGAAGGAAATGGTAATCCACTCCTGTATTCTTGCCCAGAAAATCCCATGGATAGATCTAATTGATGGTTTACTATTTATATATTGGGCTTCCCTGGTGGTTCAGACATTAAAGAACCTGCTGTAACATGGGAGACCTGGGTTCGATCCTTGGGTTGGGAGGATCCCCTTGAGAAGGAAATGGTAATCCACTCCTGTATTCTTGCCCAGAAAATCCCATGGACAGAGGAGACTGGAAGGCTACAGGTCCCAAAGAGTCAAACATGACTGAGCGACTAACATTAAACTTTTAAAAAATTTATATATCATTAATAAATTGGTCACTAGGGGGCCCCAAATGGCACAGCAAAAAACACTCTCAGAAGATATACTGACATCAAAACCAAGTGGAAGAGGGAGGAATATATTATCCAGAAACGTAGGTAGAAATACTTCAGTTCAGTTTAGTTTAGTCGCTCAGTCGTGTCCAACTCTTTGTGACCCCATGGACTGCAGCATGCCAGGCTTTCCTGTCCATCATCAACTCCCAGGGTTTACTCAAACACATCCATTGAGTCAGTGATGTGATCCAACCATCTTATCCTCTGTCGTCCACTTCTCCTCCCACCTTCAATCTTTCCCAGCATCAGGGTCTTTTCAAATAAGTCAGCTCTTCGCATCAGGTGGCCACAGTATTGGAGTTTTAGCTTTAGGAGCAGTCCTTCCAATGAATATTCAGGACTGATTTCCTTTAGGATGGACTGGTTGGATTTCCTTGCAGTCCAGACTCTCAAGAGTCTTCTACAACACCACAGTTCAAAAAGCATCAATTCTTCGGTGCTCAGCTTCTTTATAGTCCAACTCTCACATCTATATATGACTACTGGAAAAACCATAGCTTTGACTAGACAGACCTTTGTTGCCAAAATAATATCTCTGCTTTTTAATATGCTGTCTAGGTTGGTCATAACTTTTCTTCCAAGAAACAAGCATCTTTTAATTTCATGGCTGCAATCACCATCTGCAGTGATTTTGGAGCCCCCAAAAATAAAGTCTGTCACTGTCTCCATTGTTTCCCCATCTAATTACCAAGAAGTGATGGGACCAGATGCCATGATCTTCATTTTCTGAATGTTGAGCTTTAAGCCAACTTTTTCACTCTCCTCTTTCACTTTCATCAAGAGGCTCTTTAGTTCTTCTTCACTTTCTGCCATAAGGGTGGTGTCATCTGCATATCTGAGGTTACTGATATTTCTCCTGGCAATCTTGATTCCAGCTTGTGCTTCATCCAGTCCAGCACTTCTCATGATGTACTCTGCATATAAGTTAAATAAGCAGGGTGACAATATACAGCCTTGACATACTCCTTTCTCAATTTGGAACCAGTCTGTTGTTCCATGTCCAGTTCTAACTGTTGCTTCTTGACCCACATACAGATTTCTCAGGAGGCAGGTCAGGTGGTCTGGTATTCCCATCTCTTGAAGAATTTTCCAGTTTGTTGTGATCCACAGTCAAAGGCTTTAGCACAGTCAATAAAGCAGAAATAGATGTTTTTCTGGAACTCTCTTGGTTTTTCAATGATCCAGTGGATGTTGGCAATCTGATCTCTGGTTCCTCTGCCTTTTCTAAATCTAGCTGGAACATCAGGGAGTTCACGGTTCACATACTATTGAAGTCTGGCTTGGAGAATCTTGAGTATTACTTTGCTAGTGTGTGAGATGAGTGAAATTGTGTGGTAGTGTGAGCATTCTTTGGCATTGCCTTTCTCGTGGATTGGAAAGAAAGCAGACCTTTTCCAGTCCTGTGGTCACTGCTGAGTTTTCCAAATTTGCTGGCATACTGAGTGCAGCACTCTCACAGCATCATCTTTTAGGATTTGAAATAGCTCAACTGGAATTCCATCACCTCCACTAGCTTTGTTCGTAGCGATGCTTCCTAAGGCTCACTTGACTTCACATTCCAGGATGTCTGGCTCTAGGTGAGTGATCATACCATCGTGATTATCTGGGTCATGAAGATCTTTTTGTATAGTTCTGTGTAGAAACACTTAGATATCTTCAAATCAAAACATTAAATTACTATGCTAACGAACGTCCCTCTCTCAAATCTTTGGGTTTTTCTCCAACAGTTTCTTTCCGTTAGCTTCAACTAATTATACCTATGGCTGATTCATGTCAAGGTTTGACAGAAAACAACAAAATTCTGTAAAGCAATTATCCTTCAATTAAGAATAAATAAATTAAAAAAAATAAAAATAAAAAACAAGCTTTCATATTGTTTCTTTGTTCTCACTTCCCATTTATTCTTCAATCCACTTAAATATGGCTCTTACATCAATCATTTTGTGTAACACTTTTTACTATGGAAACCAATGACCCCTAATAGCCAAATCCAAAGATCAGTTTTTATCCCTCATCTTACTGCCATTTGAAATTGACTATCAATTCCTCTTTCCTGAAACATTCTACTTTTTTGATTCTGTGAGATCATCAAATTAGAATACTTTTCTGCTTAAAAAAATAAAACACAGAAAACTATTGATCTATTCATTTATTCACTTAATAAATAGTAGTAGGTGTCAGGGATCATGCTAAGTACTGGGAATTCAACAATAACAAAGAGCTTTAAGGAGCTTATATTTAAATGGGAGAGCTAAATTGACAATTGTAAAATTGAGATACTGAACTATCATAGAAATACAGGCAGGGTGTCCCTGAGAGGGAGAAGCCTGGGGCAACTCAACCGAAGTAGGACTGCCCATTACCTGCATTTTTCATAGGCTCACTGGACTATGGTGACAAAATTTTGAAACCATATTTAAATAATATTCATAAAAAAGTAGTTCAATATAGTCCCAAGACATCCCTCCTCCCCACCCCAAAAAGGGGCCAGTAAAGCACCCTCAGCTGTGTTATTCACGGGACAGACCGGCTATACGTGATCTCCAAAACTTTTACAGGGCGCAAGGCACTCACTGCTTCCAGGCCCTCACTTAACATGTCCTCCTAAATGTCCTGCAATCTGACTTCTATTTCCTATCTCTGTTAAGACAACAGTGAAGTACAAATTGTCAATTAAGTATCCACAGTACTTCACCACTCCAATTGTGAAAGTCTTTCCTTAATGTTTAGAACACTGCTCTTTCCTAAATAATTCTCTGCCTCTTTGATTTTTCTTTCTCTTTCTCCTTGGGCCATCTCATCTTTTCATTCCCTACAACACTGCAGAATTCCAGCCAACTGCATTCATTTTACTACTAAATATCCATTCATGCTTTACTAGTCTATATTGAACCAACCATTCTCCCTAACATCCGACTTATATTTCTAGTATCATGATACTAGCACAGTAGATTAAAAAAAAAGCAACGTTCTTATGGAGGTTTCTCAGAAACCTAAAAAGAGAACTACCACATGACCCAGCAATTCCATTCCTGGATATATATCTTAAAAAGAAAAAAAATAATTCAAAAAGATACCTGCACCCCAATGCTCAAAGCAGCATTATTTACTATAGCCAAGATATGGAAGCAACCTTAGTGTCCATCAACCTTAGGGTCCATCCACACATCATGAATGTATAAAGAACATATAGTATATATTATATACACAATCGGATACTACTCAGCCATTCAAAAAAAAAGTTTGCTATCTGAAACAACATGATGGACCTGGAGGACATTATGCTAAGTGACATCAGAGAAAGACAAATATTATATGATGTGACTTGTATGTGGAATCTAAAAACTAAACCTACTAACGAATGTAACAAAAAGAAACAGACTCAGCGGATATGGAGAACAAACTAGCGGTTACCAGTAGCGAGTGGGAAGGCAGAGGGTAAGAGAACACTATAAGATAAAATAAATAAGCCACAGGGATACAACACAGGGAATATAGCCAGTACTTTTTAATGACTATAAATGGAATCTAACCTTCAAAAATTATGAATTGCTATGTTGTACACTTGAAACATATAGACTGTACATCAACCATACTTCAATTTAAAAAAAGAAAGCAATGTTCTATTTAGTCTCTTTCTTGAAGGGAAAATCTGACTAAATGACTCTATATCCAGACTAGATTACACAGTCCATGGATTCAAGTTTGGTAGGGTTGAAGGTTATGAGCCCAGAGGCTGCAGATTCCCAGATTCAGACCTCTCCTTGCCCTCTAGGCAGGGGAAGTCACTGAAGGACACAGGGGTGCCAGAAAGCAGTCCTGAGAGTTCAGACGAGACCTCTCATACAAAACAGGTCCAAAGCAGATTAAAACTCTATAAAGCACAAGGTTATTTCTACATAACAATTATTTAGTATGCCTTCGCTTATTTGTCAAAATATACACCCCTGTATGTGTGGGACCCCTACTTCCCCCATCAAAAAAAAACCAAAACTGACTAGAAAGTATGGTCCTGTTAATGCAAAAGAGTAATTTTTTTTTTTTTTCAAAGAAATAAGTCTTTACAACTAAGGTTGTAGCTACTAACTCCTCTGATTTGTAGGAGTTGGAGTCTGTGAACAGGGGGATAGGATGTAGTGAGGGTAGAGGGAAACGAAATATCTATCCGAGCAAATATACATGGACGGAAGAGTTAAGTTGTGAACGCTGATGCATTTCAATGATTCTTGGATAATGCTTGGGTGGACTCCGAGGGTTAAAGCTCATTAAGATACCAGATGAAACCTGCAAGTACATATCCATTACCATAGTTAATAATTACACCATTTCTCAATCGGCAGAAGGCCATTTCAGTCGGAAAGACCAAGGCAACCATAGTCTTTTATCTTTAGAGTGGTCAGAGTCTAATGAATGGGTCAAAGATTTATAAAACAGGATGAACCGTATCAGTAAGTTTGTCTTTGCAGAACACTACAACTAGAAAGGCTTGTTACAAAATATAAGCAATTAAAAGGGAGTGCTTTCTCCATCCTACCATCAACTTATAAACTCATCTTTATCATGCCTCTCCATGTCCATTTTACCAAAACCACAGGCATCATAAAGCTACTCAAAAGTATCAAATGACAAAATGAAGAGGTAGCACAGGACTGTCATAATTAAAAGCATGGTTTTTACAGGAAGATCAATTTGGGTTAATCATACTCTGCAACTTGAAGTGGCTGAAGCTACATGATATATTCTTTATATTTCTGTATACAGTTGAAAACATTCCTAAAAAAAATACATTTCTTTATATGTCCAGTGATAATTGCTTCCTTATCTAGCAAATGAGAATAACATCAATCCCTTTCTTACATTATTGCTGTGAGATGGGCACAAGAGTACTTATTCAACAAACTAAATTAAACACCAGAAACTCTATACATACATGCTTAGTGACATGTAAAAACCAAACCACTGTATTTTAGGGCTTTGCTTTTAATGTGTATTTTTACACAGTTGTAACCATAAAATTGATATAACTGTGTATTTTGCTTTAATCCATGTAAGGCTACTCTCTTTTATGTCAACCTATAACTTCCTAATCATTTTTAATGCTAGCTAGCTTAATGTTTTCATGATGAATCTAATTTAGTTCCCACTATTCTCTACTTCACTCATTTGTTTCTAACTTATCAGTATTACAGCCATTTCCGCAATAAATAATCTGAGAAATTTAATTATTTTTCAATTATTTTCAATTACTTTTCAATTATTTTCTTGTGATAAATGCCCAGGTATGCTATTATTGGGTCAAAGATGACATACACTGTTATAGTTCTTAATATTATCTCACTGTGTGCAAAAGAACTGGACAGTTTATAAAGCCCCAAACAATGGCCACGAGTTCCGTCTCACCACAAATTTGTAAGCATATTAAAAAGTAATTTTACGAGGGAAATTAGTAGTGAGGGCACAAAGGTACTTCACTGGTGTTTCATTTGCATTTCCTTAATTATTTCCAAACTGAAAAAATAGTGAATTCTAAATTACATTTGGATTAAAATCCTTAATATATGAGGAGTATGAAAGAACAGACACACAAAGAAATAGAAAAATGGGTTAAAAAGATCACCAGGTTTATATCACAGAAAAAAGGCACAGTTAAAAACAAAGAAAACATTTGTTCTTCTAATAAAATTAAATAAAAAATTATAAATTAACAAGAAAACATTTCTAGCTATCAAACAAGCAAACATTCATGAAAAAGGTACAAGGGCATAGCAAAATAACTTATACTGATAAAATCTTTTCTGGAGGGGAATATGGCAATGTATGCTGCAAGTCTTAAAATTCTGTACCCCTTTAACCCCACAATTATACTTCTGTTGCCAAAACCTTGGCTCTCTGTGCACCACTGCCAAACAGAAATACAGAGACAGTTACGGAGGAGAAGGAAAGAGTGGCTTTGGTACTTTGCCAGGCAAAGGGGGAGCGCAGTAGGCTCCTGCCTCCGGATCGGCGCCCCCTCTCCCTGGTGAGTACGGAAAGCTTATGCAGTCAGGCAGTAACAGTCTAGTCTTTCTTCTGCAAAGTTTCAAAAGGGTAGGGCTGCTGACAAGACTAGGTCTGTGAAGGGTCTCAGGTGACCTAGCCTCCTAATCTCGAGGAGCCTCTCTGGTCCCTTAATCTTGGTTTCACTGCTGTCCCTCCTTTGATTAGCAACTGTTCCGCCATGTGGAACTGAGAGAAGGTCATGGAGGGTGGAATTTTGCCCATAAGAAAACTGAAAGTGTTAGTCACTCAGTCGTGTCTGACTCTTTGAGATCCCATGGACTGTATCGCAGTTCACCAGGCTCCTCTGTCCATGGGATTCTCCAGGCAAGAACACTGGAGTGGGTTGCCAGTCCCTTCTCTAGGGGATCTCCTCAACCCAGGGATAGAACCTGGGTCTCCTGCCTGCTGGCAGATTCTTTACCACTAGTGCCACCTTGGAAGCCCTCTAAGAAACAGGGGACAAAAAGACTTCTGTGCCTAGGAGTCCCACAGGCCCCTGTTCAGCATCACTTAGAGGGATTTAACCTGAAGGGGAAAATATCGTGCCCACTCTTAACAGATTTAGCTACAGGGATGTTCACAGCAGCACCATGTAACATGTTAGAAAAGCTCATTGACTGAGTTTTGACAAATAAATTATGGCACATCCATACAAAGGCAAACTATAGCCACTTAAAGTCAGGAAGCTATGTATTATTACAAAAACTTTTCCTAAATATATTGATACATAAAACAAGGAGACTAACGAAGATTATATATGGAAAGATTTTGTTTTGTTTTCTAAAAAACAGTATTCCGTTTACTACTATTTATCTTGAAGTTAGAAACAATTGTTACAGTTCTCCACAGTGACTGATACCGTGGTGCTAAAAAATAAATAACTTTCTATTCTTTAACTCCAGTCAATCAATTGAACTTATCTTAATACACCGTGCTAAGACATAACTGAGGACTAACCACCCACATGCTACGTACATTCACGCTGAACTCTTTACTCTCTGCGGTTGTCGTTCAGTCGCTCAGTCCGGTCTGAACTTCTGTGACCCCACGGACTGCAGCATGCCAGGCTCCCCTGCCCTTCACTATCTCCCGGAGTTTGCTCAAATTCATGTCCACTGAGTTCGGTGATGCTATCTAACAACCTCATCCTTTGCTGCCCTCTTCTCCTTTTGCCCTCAATCTTTCCCCGCATGAGGGTCTTTTCCAAAGAGTCAGCTCTTCGCATCAGGTGTCCAAAGTATTGGAGCTCCAACATCAGTCATTCCAATGACAGAGTTGATTTCCTATAGGATTGACTGGTTCGATCTCCTTGCAGTCCAAGGGACTCTCAAGAATCTTCTCCAGCGCCGTAGTTCAAAAGAATCAAATCTTCAGTGTTCCGCCTTCTTTATGGTCCAACTCTCATATCTGTACATAACTACTGGAAAAACCGTAGCTTTGACCATATGGATCTTTGTCAGCAAAGTGATGTCACTGCTTTCTTATATGCTGTTTAGGTCTGTCATAGCTCTGCTTCCCTCGTAGCTTAGTCAGTAAAGAATCTGCCTGCGATGCAGGAGACCCGGGTTTGATTCCTGGGTCAGGAAGATCCCCTGGAGAAGGGATAGGCTACCCACTCCAGTATGCTTGCCTGGAGAATCCCATGGACAGAGGAGCCTGGCAGGGTTATAGTCCATGACTCTCAAGAGTCACATGCAACTTAGGGACTAAACCACCAGCAGCAGCTCTTCTTCCAAGGAGCAAGCAGCTTTTCGTTTCGTGGCTGCAGTCACCATCCAGAGCGATTCTGGAGCCCAAGAAAATAACATCTGTCACTGCTTCCACTTTTTCCCTTTCGCTTTGCCATGAAGGAATGGGATAGACGCCATGATCTCAGTGTTTTGAATGTTTAGGTTTAAGCCAGCTTTTTCATTGTCTTCCTTCACCCTCATCAAGAGGCTCTTTAGTTCCTTTCCACTTTCTGCCATTAGAGTGGCATCATCTGCACATCTATTGATACTTCTCCAGGCAGTCTTGATTCCAGCTCAGAATGTCACATGATTACTCTCCTTTCATGTACTGCTGAAGCCTACCTTGAAGGATTTTGAGCATAATCTTACTAGCATGCAAAATGAGCTCTACTGTCCAGTAGTTCAAAAATTCTTTGGCACTGCTCTTCTTTGGGACTGGAATGAAAACTGACCTTTTCCAGTTCTGTGGCCACTGCTGTGTTTTCTAAATTTGCTGGCATCTTGAGTGCAGTGCTTTAACAGCATTATTTTTCTGGATTTAAAACGGGCTCAGCTGGAACTCCATCACCTCCACTAGCTTTGTCTGTAGTAACGCTTCCTAGCCGCTTCCCATGTGGTGCCAGTGGTAAAGAACCAGCCTGCCAGTGCAGGAGACATAAGAGACATGGGTTCAACCCTTGGGTTGGGAAGGTTCCCTGGAGGAGGGCATGACAACCTACTCCAGTATTCTTGCTTAGAGGATCCCATGGACAGAGGAGCCTGGTGGGCTACAGTCCATAAGGCTGCAAACAGTCGGACACCACTGAAGCAATTTAGCATGCAAGCAATGCTTCCTAAGGCCCATCTGACTTCACACTTTAGGATGTGATCACACTCCAGAGTGATCACACCCATCGTAGCTATCTGGGACATGAAGATCTTTTTTGTACAGTTCTGTGTTCTTCGGAGAAGGCAATGGCACCCCACTCCAGTACTCTTGCCTGGAGAATCCCATGGATGGAGGAGCCTGGTGGGCTGCAGTCCATGGGGTTGCTAAGAGTCGGACACGACTGAGCAATTTCACTTTGACTTTTCACTTTCATGCATTGGAGAAGGCAATGGCAACCCACTCCAGTATTCTTGCCTGGAGAATCCCAGGGACGCGGGAGCCTGGTGGGCTGCCGTCTCTGGGGTCGCACAGTGTCGGACATGACTAAAGCGACTTAGCAGTAGCAGCAGTCTGTGTTCTTGCCACCTCTTCTTAATATCTTCTGCTTCTGTTAGGTCCATACCATTTCTGTCCTTTATTGTGCCCTCTTTGCGTGAAATGTTCCCTAGGTATCTCTAATTTTCTTAAAAAGATCTCTAGACTTTCCCATTTTATTTTTTCTTCTATTTCTTTGCATTGATCACTGAGGAAAGCTTTCTTATCTCTCCTTGCTATTCTCTGGAACTCTGCATTCAGTTGGGTATATCTTTCCTTTTCTCCCTTGCTTTTTGCTTCTCTTCTTGGCTCAGCTATTTGTAAAGCCTCCTCAGACAACAACTTTCCCTTCTTGCATTTCTTTTTCTTTGGGACGGTTTTGGTCACTGCCTCCTGTACAGTGTCACGAACCTCTGTCCATAGTTCTTCAGGCACCCTGTCTATCAGATCTGTTCCCTTGAATCTATTTGTCACTTCCCCTGTATGATCATATACGGGATGTGATTTAGATCATACCCGAATGGCCTAGTGTTTTTCCCTACTTTCTTCAATTTCAGCCTGATTTTTGCAATAAGGAGCTCATGACCTGAGCCACAGTCAGCTCCCAATCTTGTTTTTGCTGACTGTATAGAGCTTCTCCATCTTTGGCTGCAAAAGAATATAATCAATCTGATTTCAGTATTGAAAAACTATAGAGTTGCCTCTTGTGTTGTTGGAAAAGGGTGTTTGCTATGTCCAGCGTGTTCTCTCGACAAAACTCTGTCAGCCTTTGCCCGGCTTCATTTCATACTTCAATGCCAATCTTGCCTGTTACTCCAGGTTATCTCTGGATTTCCTACTTTTGCATTCCAAGCACCTATAATGAAAAAGACATTTTTTTTTTTGGTGTTGGTTCTAGAAGATCTTTTAGGTCTTCATAGAACTGGTCAACTTCGGCTGCTTCAACATCAGTGGTTGGGGCATAGTCTTGGATTACTGTGATGTTGAATGGTTTGCCTTGGAAACAAACTGAGATCATTCTGTCATTTTTGAGATCGCATTTTGGATTCTTTTGTTGACTATAAGGGCTACTCCATTTCTTCTAAGGGATTCTTCCCCACAGCAGTAGATATAATGGTCACCTGAATTAAATTTGCACATTCCCAGCCACTTCAGTTCACTAACTTCTAAGACGTTGATGTACACTCTTGCCATCTCCTACTCGACCTCATCCAATTTACCTTGATNCTACTCCATTTCTTCTAAGGGATTCTTCCCCACAGCAGTAGATATAATGGTCACCTGAATTAAATTTGCACATTCCCAGCCACTTCAGTTCACTAACTTCTAAGACGTTGATGTACACTCTTGCCATCTCCTACTCGACCTCATCCAATTTACCTTGATTCATGGACCTGACACTCCAGGTTCCTATGCAATATTGTTCTTTTCAGCATCAGACTTTACTTTCACCACCAGACACATCCGCAGCTGAGCGTCGCTTTCACTTGGGCCCAGCCTCTTCATTCTTCCTGGAGCTGTTAGTAATTGCCCTGACTCTTTCCCAGCACCTTCCAGCCTGGGTGGCTCACCTTCCATTTCCATATCTTCTTGCCTTTTCACCCTGTTCATGGGGTTCCCACAGCAAGAATACTGGAGTGGCTTGCCATTCCCTCCTCCAGTGGACCACACGGTCAGAACCCTTCACTATGATCCATCCATCTTGGGTGGCCCTGGATAGCAAGGCTCATGGCTTCATTGAGTTATGCAAGCCCCTTCCTCACCAGGACAAGGCTGTAATTGATGAGATTCAGTTCAGTTCACTCAGTTGTGTCTGACTCTTTGAGACCCCGTGAATTGCAGCATGCCAGGCCTCCCTGTCCATCACCAACTCCCGGAGTTCACTCAGACTCACATCCATCAAGTTGGTGATGCCATCCAGCCATCTCATCCTCTGTTGTCCCCTTTTCTTCCTGCCCCCAATCCCTCCCAGCATCAGAGTCTTTTCCAATGAGTCAACTCTTCGNGACTCTTTGAGACCCCGTGAATTGCAGCATGCCAGGCCTCCCTGTCCATCACCAACTCCCGGAGTTCACTCAGACTCACATCCATCAAGTTGGTGATGCCATCCAGCCATCTCATCCTCTGTTGTCCCCTTTTCTTCCTGCCCCCAATCCCTCCCAGCATCAGAGTCTTTTCCAATGAGTCAACTCTTCGCATGAGGTGAAGGGGTCTTTACTATTACAAATAACCAATAATTACTAAACGCTAGTATCTGAGTTTCCTACTTAAAGTGAAAGTTGCCACACTTCATGTCACCTATGAAAGGTTGTAAGATATACTATGTGTCCCTCAAAAACAAAATCAATTGAAGTTTAAAGCCAATACTCATTCTTGGGGCTTCCCTGGTGGCTCAGTGGTACAGAATCCACCTGCCAGTGCAGGAGACACAGCCTGGACCCCTCACCTGGGAAGAGCCCACATGCCTCTGAGCAGCTAAGCCCGTGTGCCACAACTATGGTGCCTCTACTCTAGAGCCTGGAAGCTGTAACTCCTGAGCCCACGCGCAGCGACTATTGGAGCCCGTGTGCCCTGTAGCCCGTGTTTCACAACGAGAGAAGCCGCTGCAAGAAGAAGCCGTCGCGCCGCAACTGGAGAGTAGCCTCCACTCACTGCAGCTAGACGGTCCACGGAGCAACGAAGACCCAGAACAATCAAAAGTGAATGATAAACATTTATTTTTTCAAAAAGCTATTACTCATTCTTGTATCTAAAATAATGACTACTGAAACAAATCTTTAAGCAGACAATTATTTCTTAAACCTTTCTGCATAAGCTCTCATTTCCTTTGCAACAGCCTTTGGTTTTTCAAGTGAGAGATTTGTAATTATGCTCTTATCACCACCTGAGATACCCTAAGGTTAGTGCAACACAGTGAGCCTCTTAGACCTGCTTGCAATGCATTGGGAATTTCTCCCTCTCAGCCCTATTCCAGGCATTTGCCTCCTCCCAGTAAGTATTTAAAAAGAAAATGACCCTTATTCTAGCTGTTCTTCTGCCTTAAGAACAGGGTAATTGGACATGCTGATCTGCCCAGGACAGTCCTAGTTTAAGCACAGCTATCCTGGAGTCCTATTCCGTCAGTTTTCCTCCTCACTCTAAAAAAATGTCTCAGTTTAGAAATAAATTACATAGTGCTCTAGTTAAGAACCATATAAATACATGAATAAATGTCCTATTAGTGAAGAGTGTGCCTGCTAATACATTTTATCAAAAACATTAAAATAATAGGAAGGACTTAAGAAATAGAAACACTCTGTTCTGTTTCCCTGGAAAGTTTTTAAGGAGGGAATTCCCCAGTGGTCTAGTGGTTAGGATTCTGAGCTTTAATNAAAAAAAAGTTTGCTATCTGAAACAACATGATGGACCTGGAGGACATTATGCTAAGTGACATCAGAGAAAGACAAATATTATATGATGTGACTTGTATGTGGAATCTAAAAACTAAACCTACTAACGAATGTAACAAAAAGAAACAGACTCAGCGGATATGGAGAACAAACCAGCGGTTACCAGTAGCGAGTGGGAAGGCAGAGGGTAAGAGAACACTATAAGATAAAATAAATAAGCCACAGGGATACAACACAGGGAATATAGCCAGTACTTTTTAATGACTATAAATGGAATCTAACCTTCAAAAATTATGAATTGCTGTGTTGTACACTTGAAACATATAGACTGTACATCAACCATACTTCAATTTAAAAAAAGAAAGCAATGTTCTATTTAGTCTCTTTCTTGAAGGGAAAATCTGACTAAATGACTCTATATCCAGACTAGATTACACAGTCCATGGATTCAAGTTTGGTAGGGTTGAAGGTTATGAGCCCAGAGGCTGCAGATTCCCAGATTCAGACCTCTCCTTGCCCTCTAGGCAGGGGAAGTCACTGAAGGACACAGGGGTGCCAGAAAGCAGTCCTGAGAGTTCAGACGAGACCTCTCATACAAAACAGGTCCAAAGCAGATTAAAACTCTATAAAGCACAAGGTTATTTCTACATAACAATTATTTAGTATGCCTTCGCTTATTTGTCAAAATATACACCCCTGTATGTGTGGGACCCCTACTTCCCCCATCAAAAAAAAACCAAAACTGACTAGAAAGTATGGTCCTGTTAATGCAAAAGAGTAATTTTTTTTTTTTTTCAAAGAAATAAGTCTTTACAACTAAGGTTGTAGCTACTAACTCCTCTGATTTGTAGGAGTTGGAGTCTGTGAACAGGGGGATAGGATGTAGTGAGGGTAGAGGGAAACGAAATATCTATCCGAGCAAATATACATAGATGGAAGAGTTAAGTTGTGAACGCTGATGCATTTCAATGATTCTTGGATAATGCTTGGGTGGACTCCGAGGGTTAAAGCTCATTAAGATACCAGATGAAACCTGCAAGTACATATCCATTACCGTAGTTAATAATTACACCATTTCTCAATCGGCAGAAGGCCATTTCAGTCGGAAAGACCAAGGCAACCATAGTCTTTTATCTTTAGAGTGGTCAGAGTCTAATGAATGGGTCAAAGATTTATAAAACAGGATGAACCGTATCAGTAAGTTTGTCTTTGCAGAACACTACAACTAGAAAGGCTTGTTACAAAATATAAGCAATTAAAAGGGAGTGCTTTCTCCATCCTACCATCAACTTATAAACTCATCTTTATCATGCCTCTCCATGTCCATTTTACCAAAACCACAGGCATCATAAAGCTACTCAAAAGTATCAAATGACAAAATGAAGAGGTAGCACAGGACTGTCATAATTAAAAGCATGGTTTTTACAGGAAGATCAATTTGGGTTAATCATACTCTGCAACTTGAAGTGGCTGAAGCTACATGATATATTCTTTATATTTCTGTATACAGTTGAAAACATTCCTAAAAAAAATACATTTCTTTATATGTCCAGTGATAATTGCTTCCTTATCTAGCAAATGAGAATAACATCAATCCCTTTCTTACATTATTGCTGTGAGATGGGCACAAGAGTACTTATTCAACAAACTAAATTAAACACCAGAAACTCTATACATACATGCTTAGTGACATGTAAAAACCAAACCACTGTATTTTAGGGCTTTGCTTTTAATGTGTATTTTTACACAGTTGTAACCATAAAATTGATATAACTGTGTATTTTGCTTTAATCCATGTAAGGCTACTCTCTTTTATGTCAACCTATAACTTCCTAATCATTTTTAATGCTAGCTAGCTTAATGTTTTCATGATGAATCTAATTTAGTTCCCACTATTCTCTACTTCACTCATTTGTTTCTAACTTATCAGTATTACAGCCATTTCCGCAATAAATAATCTGAGAAATTTAATTATTTTTCAATTATTTTCAATTACTTTTCAATTATTTTCTTGTGATAAATGCCCAGGTATGCTATTATTGGGTCAAAGATGACATACACTGTTATAGTTCTTAATATTATCTCACTGTGTGCAAAAGAACTGGACAGTTTATAAAGCCCCAAACAATGGCCACGAGTTCCGTCTCACCACAAATTTGTAAGCATATTAAAAAGTAATTTTACGAGGGAAATTAGTAGTGAGGGCACAAAGGTACTTCACTGGTGTTTCATTTGCATTTCCTTAATTATTTCCAAACTGAAAAAATAGTGAATTCTAAATTACATTTGGATTAAAATCCTTAATATATGAGGAGTATGAAAGAACAGACACACAAAGAAATAGAAAAATGGGTTAAAAAGATCACCAGGTTTATATCACAGAAAAAAGGCACAGTTAAAAACAAAGAAAACATTTGTTCTTCTAATAAAATTAAATAAAAAATTATAAATTAACAAGAAAACATTTCTAGCTATCAAACAAGCAAACATTCATGAAAAAGGTACAAGGGCATAGCAAAATAACTTATACTGATAAAATCTTTTCTGGAGGGGAATATGGCAATGTATGCTGCAAGTCTTAAAATTCTGTACCCCTTTAACCCCACAATTATACTTCTGTTGCCAAAACCTTGGCTCTCTGTGCACCACTGCCAAACAGAAATACAGAGACAGTTACGGAGGAGAAGGAAAGAGTGGCTTTGGTACTTTGCCAGGCAAAGGGGGAGCGCAGTAGGCTCCTGCCTCCGGATCGGCGCCCCCTCTCCCTGGTGAGTACGGAAAGCTTATGCAGTCAGGCAGTAACAGTCTAGTCTTTCTTCTGCAAAGTTTCAAAAGGGTAGGGCTGCTGACAAGACTAGGTCTGTGAAGGGTCTCAGGTGACCTAGCCTCCTAATCTCGAGGAGCCTCTCTGGTCCCTTAATCTTGGTTTCACTGCTGTCCCTCCTTTGATTAGCAACTGTTCCGCCATGTGGAACTGAGAGAAGGTCATGGAGGGTGGAATTTTGCCCATAAGAAAACTGAAAGTGTTAGTCACTCAGTCGTGTCTGACTCTTTGAGATCCCATGGACTGTATCGCAGTTCACCAGGCTCCTCTGTCCATGGGATTCTCCAGGCAAGAACACTGGAGTGGGTTGCCAGTCCCTTCTCTAGGGGATCTCCTCAACCCAGGGATAGAACCTGGGTCTCCTGCCTGCTGGCAGATTCTTTACCACTAGTGCCACCTTGGAAGCCCTCTAAGAAACAGGGGACAAAAAGACTTCTGTGCCTAGGAGTCCCACAGGCCCCTGTTCAGCATCACTTAGAGGGATTTAACCTGAAGGGGAAAATATCGTGCCCACTCTTAACAGATTTAGCTACAGGGATGTTCACAGCAGCACCATGTAACATGTTAGAAAAGCTCATTGACTGAGTTTTGACAAATAAATTATGGCACATCCATACAAAGGCAAACTATAGCCACTTAAAGTCAGGAAGCTATGTATTATTACAAAAACTTTTCCTAAATATATTGATACATAAAACAAGGAGACTAACGAAGATTATATATGGAAAGATTTTGTTTTGTTTTCTAAAAAACAGTATTCCATTTACTACTATTTATCTTGAAGTTAGAAACAATTGTTACAGTTCTCCACAGTGACTGATACCGTGGTGCTAAAAAATAAATAACTTTCTATTCTTTAACTCCAGTCAATCAATTGAACTTATCTTAATACACCGTGCTAAGACATAACTGAGGACTAACCACCCACATGCTACGTACATTCACGCTGAACTCTTTACTCTCTGCGGTTGTCGTTCAGTCGCTCAGTCCGGTCTGAACTTCTGTGACCCCACGGACTGCAGCATGCCAGGCTCCCCTGCCCTTCACTATCTCCCGGAGTTTGCTCAAATTCATGTCCACTGAGTTCGGTGATGCTATCTAACAACCTCATCCTTTGCTGCCCTCTTCTCCTTTTGCCCTCAATCTTTCCCCGCATGAGGGTCTTTTCCAAAGAGTCAGCTCTTCGCATCAGGTGTCCAAAGTATTGGAGCTCCAACATCAGTCATTCCAATGACAGAGTTGATTTCCTATAGGATTGACTGGTTCGATCTCCTTGCAGTCCAAGGGACTCTCAAGAATCTTCTCCAGCGCCGTAGTTCAAAAGAATCAAATCTTCAGTGTTCCGCCTTCTTTATGGTCCAACTCTCATATCTGTACATAACTACTGGAAAAACCGTAGCTTTGACCATATGGATCTTTGTCAGCAAAGTGATGTCACTGCTTTCTTATATGCTGTTTAGGTCTGTCATAGCTCTGCTTCCCTCGTAGCTTAGTCAGTAAAGAATCTGCCTGCGATGCAGGAGACCCGGGTTTGATTCCTGGGTCAGGAAGATCCCCTGGAGAAGGGATAGGCTACCCACTCCAGTATGCTTGCCTGGAGAATCCCATGGACAGAGGAGCCTGGCAGGGTTATAGTCCATGACTCTCAAGAGTCACATGCAACTTAGGGACTAAACCACCAGCAGCAGCTCTTCTTCCAAGGAGCAAGCAGCTTTTCGTTTCGTGGCTGCAGTCACCATCCAGAGCGATTCTGGAGCCCAAGAAAATAACATCTGTCACTGCTTCCACTTTTTCCCTTTCGCTTTGCCATGAAGGAATGGGATAGACGCCATGATCTCAGTGTTTTGAATGTTTAGGTTTAAGCCAGCTTTTTCATTGTCTTCCTTCACCCTCATCAAGAGGCTCTTTAGTTCCTTTCCACTTTCTGCCATTAGAGTGGCATCATCTGCACATCTATTGATACTTCTCCAGGCAGTCTTGATTCCAGCTCAGAATGTCACATGATTACTCTCCTTTCATGTACTGCTGAAGCCTACCTTGAAGGATTTTGAGCATAATCTTACTAGCATGCAAAATGAGCTCTACTGTCCAGTAGTTCAAAAATTCTTTGGCACTGCTCTTCTTTGGGACTGGAATGAAAACTGACCTTTTCCAGTTCTGTGGCCACTGCTGTGTTTTCTAAATTTGCTGGCATCTTGAGTGCAGTGCTTTAACAGCATTATTTTTCTGGATTTAAAACGGGCTCAGCTGGAACTCCATCACCTCCACTAGCTTTGTCTGTAGTAACGCTTCCTAGCCGCTTCCCATGTGGTGCCAGTGGTAAAGAACCAGCCTGCCAGTGCAGGAGACATAAGAGACAACCTGGGTTGGGAAGGTTCCCTGGAGGAGGGCATGACAACCTACTCCAGTATTCTTGCTTAGAGGATCCCATGGACAGAGGAGCCTGGTGGGCTACAGTCCATAAGGCTGCAAACAGTCGGACACCACTGAAGCAATTTAGCATGCAAGCAATGCTTCCTAAGGCCCATCTGACTTCACACTTTAGGATGTGATCACACTCCAGAGTGATCACACCCATCGTAGCTATCTGGGACATGAAGATCTTTTTTGTACAGTTCTGTGTTCTTCGGAGAAGGCAATGGCACCCCACTCCAGTACTCTTGCCTGGAGAATCCCATGGATGGAGGAGCCTGGTGGGCTGCAGTCCATGGGCTTGCTAAGAGTCGGACACGACTGAGCAATTTCACTTTGACTTTTCACTTTCATGCATTGGAGAAGGCAATGGCAACCCACTCCAGTATTCTTGCCTGGAGAATCCCAGGGACGCGGGAGCCTGGTGGGCTGCCGTCTCTGGGGTCGCACAGTGTCGGACATGACTAAAGCGACTTAGCAGTAGCAGCAGTCTGTGTTCTTGCCACCTCTTCTTAATATCTTCTGCTTCTGTTAGGTCCATACCATTTCTGTCCTTTATTGTGCCCTCTTTGCGTGAAATGTTCCCTAGGTATCTCTAATTTTCTTAAAAAGATCTCTAGACTTTCCCATTTTATTTTTTCTTCTATTTCTTTGCATTGATCACTGAGGAAAGCTTTCTTATCTCTCCTTGCTATTCTCTGGAACTCTGCATTCAGTTGGGTATATCTTTCCTTTTCTCCCTTGCTTTTTGCTTCTCTTCTTGGCTCAGCTATTTGTAAAGCCTCCTCAGACAACAACTTTCCCTTCTTGCATTTCTTTTTCTTTGGGACGGTTTTGGTCACTGCCTCCTGTACAGTGTCACGAACCTCTGTCCATAGTTCTTCAGGCACCCTGTCTATCAGATCTGTTCCCTTGAATCTATTTGTCACTTCCCCTGTATGATCATATACGGGATGTGATTTAGATCATACCCGAATGGCCTAGTGTTTTTCCCTACTTTCTTCAATTTCAGCCTGATTTTTGCAATAAGGAGCTCATGACCTGAGCCACAGTCAGCTCCCAATCTTGTTTTTGCTGACTGTATAGAGCTTCTCCATCTTTGGCTGCAAAAGAATATAATCAATCTGATTTCAGTATTGAAAAACTATAGAGTTGCCTCTTGTGTTGTTGGAAAAGGGTGTTTGCTATGTCCAGCGTGTTCTCTCGACAAAACTCTGTCAGCCTTTGCCCGGCTTCATTTCATACTTCAATGCCAATCTTGCCTGTTACTCCAGGTTATCTCTGGATTTCCTACTTTTGCATTCCAAGCACCTATAATGAAAAAGACATTTTTTTTTTTGGTGTTGGTTCTAGAAGATCTTTTAGGTCTTCATAGAACTGGTCAACTTCGGCTGCTTCAACATCAGTGGTTGGGGCATAGTCTTGGATTACTGTGATGTTGAATGGTTTGCCTTGGAAACAAACTGAGATCATTCTGTCATTTTTGAGATCGCATTTTGGATTCTTTTGTTGACTATAAGGGCTACTCCATTTCTTCTAAGGGATTCTTCCCCACAGCAGTAGATATAATGGTCACCTGAATTAAATTTGCACATTCCCAGCCACTTCAGTTCACTAACTTCTAAGACGTTGATGTACACTCTTGCCATCTCCTACTCGACCTCATCCAATTTACCTTGATTCATGGACCTGACACTCCAGGTTCCTATGCAATATTGTTCTTTTCAGCATCAGACTTTACTTTCACCACCAGACACATCCGCAGCTGAGCGTCGCTTTCACTTGGGCCCAGCCTCTTCATTCTTCCTGGAGCTGTTAGTAATTGCCCTGACTCTTTCCCAGCACCTTCCAGCCTGGGTGGCTCACCTTCCATTTCCATATCTTCTTGCCTTTTCACCCTGTTCATGGGGTTCCCACAGCAAGAATACTGGAGTGGCTTGCCATTCCCTCCTCCAGTGGACCACACGGTCAGAACCCTTCACTATGATCCATCCATCTTGGGTGGCCCTGCATAGCAAGGCTCATGGCTTCATTGAGTTATGCAAGCCCCTTCCTCACCAGGACAAGGCTGTAATTGATGAGATTCAGTTCAGTTCACTCAGTTGTGTCTGACTCTTTGAGACCCCGTGAATTGCAGCATGCCAGGCCTCCCTGTCCATCACCAACTCCCGGAGTTCACTCAGACTCACATCCATCAAGTTGGTGATGCCATCCAGCCATCTCATCCTCTGTTGTCCCCTTTTCTTCCTGCCCCCAATCCCTCCCAGCATCAGAGTCTTTTCCAATGAGTCAACTCTTCGCATGAGGTGAAGGGGTCTTTACTATTACAAATAACCAATAATTACTAAACGCTAGTATCTGAGTTTCCTACTTAAAGTGAAAGTTGCCACACTTCATGTCACCTATGAAAGGTTGTAAGATATACTATGTGTCCCTCAAAAACAAAATCAATTGAAGTTTAAAGCCAATACTCATTCTTGGGGCTTCCCTGGTGGCTCAGTGGTACAGAATCCACCTGCCAGTGCAGGAGACACAGCCTGGACCCCTCACCTGGGAAGAGCCCACATGCCTCTGAGCAGCTAAGCCCGTGTGCCACAACTATGGTGCCTCTACTCTAGAGCCTGGAAGCTGTAACTCCTGAGCCCACGCGCAGCGACTATTGGAGCCCGTGTGCCCTGTAGCCCGTGTTTCACAACGAGAGAAGCCGCTGCAAGAAGAAGCCGTCGCGCCGCAACTGGAGAGTAGCCTCCACTCACTGCAGCTAGACGGTCCACGGAGCAACGAAGACCCAGAACAATCAAAAGTGAATGATAAACATTTATTTTTTCAAAAAGCTATTACTCATTCTTGTATCTAAAATAATGACTACTGAAACAAATCTTTAAGCAGACAATTATTTCTTAAACCTTTCTGCATAAGCTCTCATTTCCTTTGCAACAGCCTTTGGTTTTTCAAGTGAGAGATTTGTAATTATGCTCTTATCACCACCTGAGATACCCTAAGGTTAGTGCAACACAGTGAGCCTCTTAGACCTGCTTGCAATGCATTGGGAATTTCTCCCTCTCAGCCCTATTCCAGGCATTTGCCTCCTCCCAGTAAGTATTTAAAAAGAAAATGACCCTTATTCTAGCTGTTCTTCTGCCTTAAGAACAGGGTAATTGGACATGCTGATCTGCCCAGGACAGTCCTAGTTTAAGCACAGCTATCCTGGAGTCCTATTCCGTCAGTTTTCCTCCTCACTCTAAAAAAATGTCTCAGTTTAGAAATAAATTACATAGTGCTCTAGTTAAGAACCATATAAATACATGAATAAATGTCCTATTAGTGAAGAGTGTGCCTGCTAATACATTTTATCAAAAACATTAAAATAATAGGAAGGACTTAAGAAATAGAAACACTCTGTTCTGTTTCCCTGGAAAGTTTTTAAGGAGGGAATTCCCCAGTGGTCTAGTGGTTAGGATTCTGAGCTTTAATTGCAGGGAGAACAGGTTGAATCCCTGGCTGATGAACTAAGATCCTGAATCCACATGCCTCATTGGGCAGCCAAAAAAAGAAAACCAACCCGCCCCCACCCCCCCCATCCCCAAAAGGTTTTAAAAATAAAATACTAATAGAAATAAGGTTGAATTGTATCTAAAAAGTATAATATGCATTTAAGAATCACACGACAGAGATAAGAATTAAATGAAGTCGAAAACAGAATTAACTTGTTTGACAACTAAAGAATCTAGCTTCAGTTTCTGGGTAATGAGTCTGAAGACAATGGTATAATACCTTTTGGATCCACTCTTCCTAGAAAACATCTCAGACAGCAAGATGTCAGCTTATCCAAGAATCACTCTTCCTAAGCAAAGTCAAAGGACGAAATCTAAAATGTCACACTTCATTCCTTATCCCCTACTTCATGTAACAGCAAAAGGACTGAACTGTAATGATCAGTAATAAAGGCCTCAAGCATAACATGTGTCCCAGGGGTCTGCATGACAAAACCTGCGCTTGCTCTCACCTTCACCTACCACCTAAAAAAGATGAAAAACCCAACAAAACCAAGAAATAACGACAACAAAAATACTTTGCAACTTCAGCCCTGACATTCCTTTGTAAAATGTCTATTCATCTCAGCAAATGCCAACTCCGCTCTCCCAGTTCCTCAAGTTAAAAACTTAGGTGTTCTCACTGCCTGCTCTCTTTTTCTCATTCTTTCGATGTGTCATCAAATCCTTTCAGTCCTACCTTTAAAATTCATTCAGAACTTGATCACTTTTCTCCACCTTCTGCTCCTGCCCTTGTTCAAATGAGCATTTGGATTATTTGCAATAACCTAATTGATTTCCTTCTTATCCTATTGCCCCCTCAGAAAACAGGTTTATAGGAGTTAAAGGAACTTGCCCCAGGTTGCACAGCTTGCAGGCATTGGAGCCAAGACTGGAATGCAGGAAATCAAACTGCAGAGCCTAAGATCTTACCCAGTATACCATACAGCTTCTCTGGACTTTGCACAATTGTGGAGCCAGAATCCAAGCCTGAACACTGCCACTGAATCATATGAAGTTAGTTCAGTTCAGTCGCTCAGTCGTGTCTGACTCTTTCTGACCCCATGGACTGCAGCACGCCAGGCTTCCCTGTCCATCACCAACTCCCAGAGCTTGTTCAAACTCATGTTCATTGAGTCGGTGATCCCATCCAACCATCTCATCCTCTGTCATCCCCTTCTTCTACTGCCTTCAATCTTTCCCAGCATCAGGGTCTATTCCAGTGAGTCAGTTCTTTGCATCAGGTGGCCAAAGTATTAGAGTTTCAGCTTCAACATCAGTCCTTCCAATGAATATTCAGGACTGATTTCCTTTAGGATGGAATGGTTGGATCTCCTTGCAGTCCAAGGGACTCTCAAGAGTTTTCTCCAACACCACAGGTCAAAAGTATCCATTTTTTAGCAGTCAGTTTTCTTTATAGTCCAACTCTCACATCCATACATGACTACTGGGAAAACCAGCTAGACAGACCTTTTTTGGCAAAGAAATGTCTGCTTTTTAATATGCTGTCTAGGTTGGTCATAGCTTTTCTTCCAAGGAGTAAGCGTCTTTTAATTTCATGGCTGCTGTCACCATCTGCAGTGATTCTGGAGCCCCCCAAAATAAAGTCTCTTACTCTTTCCAATGTTTCTCTATCTATTTGCCATGAAGTGATGGGACCAGATGCCATGACCTTCATTTTTTGAATGTTGAGTGTTAAGCCAACTTTTTCACTCTCCTCTTTCACTTCCATCAAGAGGTTCTTCAGTTCTTCTTCGCTTTCTGCCATAAGCAATTTGAGCATTATTTTGCTAACGTGTAAGATGAGTGCAATTGTGCGGTAGTTTAAACATTCTTTGGCATTGCCTTTTTTGGGGATTGTAATCATATGAACACACTCACAAAGCAATGGCTTAGGGTAGAAAGGTAAGGAAAGAACAGAATTTCAACACAAAGGAGTCTCATTATCAAAGAATTCCACTTAGAAGGTTTACTGTAAATCTAATAATGAAGTGAAAAATATATGGTTTTGGAGAGGACCTCTCCCCTCTCCTCCGCCCTGGTAAATCGCTCCCTTCATATTTGACAAATTCTTCCCCTCTCTCTCCCTCCCTCCCTTTCCCTCTCTCTCTCTTTAATCATCTAGCAATGAGATGATAAGTTTCCAAGACATTAAATTTTTGTTGTCGTTCAGTCCCTAAGTCATGTCCAACTGTTGGCAACCCCAGGGACTGCAGCACACCAGGCTCCTCTGTCCTCTATCTCCCAGAGCTTGTTCAGATTCATGTCCAGTGAGTCAGTGATGCTATCTAACCATCTTATCCTCTGTTGCCTCCTTCTCCTTTTGCCTTCAGTCCTTCCCAGCATCAGAGTCTTTTCCAGAGAGTCAGCTCTTCACATCAGGTGCCAAAGTATTGGAGCTTCTGCTTCAGCATCACCCCTTTCAGTGACTATTCAGGGTTGATTTCCTTTAGGATTGACTGGTTTGATCTCCTTGTAGTCCAAGAGACTCTCAAGAGTTTTCTCCAGCACAATTCGAAAGCATCATCAATTCTTTGGCACTCAGCCTTCTTTACACACCAGCTATCACATCCGTACATAACTGTTGGAAAAACCAGTTTGACGATACGAACTTTTGGGGCAAAGTAATATCTCTGCTTTGTAATATGCTGTCTAGGTTGGTCACAGCGCTCCTTCCAAGAAGCTAGCGTCTTTTAATTTCATGGTTGCAGTCACTGTCTGCAGTGACTTTGGAGGCCAAGAAAATAAAGTCTATCACTGCTTCCCCATCTACTTGTGTGAAGTGACCCAATCAGATGCCATGGTCGAATTTTTTCACTCTCCTCTTTCATCGTCATCAAGAGGCTCTCTAGTCCATGCCGTCCATGAGGCCTTCCAAGCAAGAATAGTGGAGTGGGCTGCCGCTTTCTCCTCCAGTGCGCCATGTTTGGTCAGAACGCTTCAGTATGACCCGTCCATCTGGAGTGGTCCTGCATGGCATGGCTCATAGCATCACTGAGTCCCACAGGCCCCTTTGCCATGACACAGCTGTGGTCCATGAAGGGTTGACATTCAATATTCAAATATAAGAGCCTGTTGCTGGGAATCCCCTGGTGGCCCAGAGGTCAGTGCTCTGTGCTCCCACTGCAGGGAGCACGGGCTGGATCCCTAATCAGGGAACTCAGATCCCACATGATGTGACTCAGCCAAGAATTTAATAAATACATAAACCCTGTCGCTTAGCAAGTTAAACATACAGAGTCTGTCTCTTATACACATCTCACCCCCCCCATCCCCAAAAGGTTTTAAAAATAAAATACTAATAGAAATAAGGTTGAATTGTATCTAAAAAGTATAATATGCATTTAAGAATTACACGACAGAGATAAAAATTAAATGAAGTCGAAAACAGAATTAACTTGTTTGACAACTAAAGAATCTAGCTTCAGTTTCTGGGTAATGAGTCTGAAGACAATGGTATAATACCTTTTGGATCCACTCTTCCTAGAAAACATCTCAGACAGCAAGATGTCAACTTATCCAAGAATCACTCTTCCTAAGCAAAGTCAAAGGACGAAATCTAAAATGTCACACTTCATTCCTTATCCCCTACTTCATGTAACAGCAAAAGGACTGAACTGTAATGATCAGTAATAAAGGCCTCAAGCATAACATGTGTCCCAGGGGTCTGCATGACAAAACCTGCGCTTGCTCTCACCTTCACCTACCACCTAAAAAAGATGAAAAACCCAACAAAACCAAGAAATAACGACAACAAAAATACTTTGCAACTTCAGCCCTGACATTCCTTTGTAAAATGTCTATTCATCTCAGCAAATGCCAACTCCGCTCTCCCAGTTCCTCAAGTTAAAAACTTAGGTGTTCTCACTGCCTGCTCTCTTTTTCTCATTCTTTCGATGTGTCATCAAATCCTTTCAGTCCTACCTTTAAAATTCATTCAGAACTTGATCACTTTTCTCCACCTTCTGCTCCTGCCCTTGTTCAAATGAGCATTTGGATTATTTGCAATAACCTAATTGATTTCCTTCTTATCCTATTGCCCCCTCAGAAAACAGGTTTATAGGAGTTAAAGGAACTTGCCCCAGGTTGCACAGCTTGCAGGCATTGGAGCCAAGACTGGAATGCAGGAAATCAAACTGCAGAGCCTAAGATCTTACCCAGTATACCATACAGCTTCTCTGGACTTTGCACAATTGTGGAGCCAGAATCCAAGCCTGAACACTGCCACTGAATCATATGAAGTTAGTTCAGTTCAGTCGCTCAGTCGTGTCTGACTCTTTCTGACCCCATGGACTGCAGCACGCCAGGCTTCCCTGTCCATCACCAACTCCCAGAGCTTGTTCAAACTCATGTTCATTGAGTCGGTGATCCCATCCAACCATCTCATCCTCTGTCATCCCCTTCTTCTACTGCCTTCAATCTTTCCCAGCATCAGGGTCTATTCCAGTGAGTCAGTTCTTTGCATCAGGTGGCCAAAGTATTAGAGTTTCAGCTTCAACATCAGTCCTTCCAATGAATATTCAGGACTGATTTCCTTTAGGATGGAATGGTTGGATCTCCTTGCAGTCCAAGGGACTCTCAAGAGTTTTCTCCAACACCACAGGTCAAAAGTATCCATTTTTTAGCAGTCAGTTTTCTTTATAGTCCAACTCTCACATCCATACATGACTACTGGGAAAACCAGCTAGACAGACCTTTTTTGGCAAAGAAATGTCTGCTTTTTAATATGCTGTCTAGGTTGGTCATAGCTTTTCTTCCAAGGAGTAAGCGTCTTTTAATTTCATGGCTGCTGTCACCATCTGCAGTGATTCTGGAGCCCCCCAAAATAAAGTCTCTTACTCTTTCCAATGTTTCTCTATCTATTTGCCATGAAGTGATGGGACCAGATGCCATGACCTTCATTTTTTGAATGTTGAGTGTTAAGCCAACTTTTTCACTCTCCTCTTTCACTTCCATCAAGAGGTTCTTCAGTTCTTCTTCGCTTTCTGCCATAAGCAATTTGAGCATTATTTTGCTAGCGTGTAAGATGAGTGCAATTGTGCGGTAGTTTAAACATTCTTTGGCATTGCCTTTTTTGGGGATTGTAATCATATGAACACACTCACAAAGCAATGGCTTAGGGTAGAAAGGTAAGGAAAGAACAGAATTTCAACACAAAGGAGTCTCATTATCAAAGAATTCCACTTAGAAGGTTTACTGTAAATCTAATAATGAAGTGAAAAATATATGGTTTTGGAGAGGACCTCTCCCCTCTCCTCCGCCCTGGTAAATCGCTCCCTTCATATTTGACAAATTCTTCCCCTCTCTCTCCCTCCCTCCCTTTCCCTCTCTCTCTCTTTAATCATCTAGCAATGAGATGATAAGTTTCCAAGACATTAAATTTTTGTTGTCGTTCAGTCCCTAAGTCATGTCCAACTGTTGGCAACCCCAGGGACTGCAGCACACCAGGCTCCTCTGTCCTCTATCTCCCAGAGCTTGTTCAGATTCATGTCCAGTGAGTCAGTGATGCTATCTAACCATCTTATCCTCTGTTGCCTCCTTCTCCTTTTGCCTTCAGTCCTTCCCAGCATCAGAGTCTTTTCCAGAGAGTCAGCTCTTCACATCAGGTGCCAAAGTATTGGAGCTTCTGCTTCAGCATCACCCCTTTCAGTGACTATTCAGGGTTGATTTCCTTTAGGATTGACTGGTTTGATCTCCTTGTAGTCCAAGAGACTCTCAAGAGTTTTCTCCAGCACAATTCGAAAGCATCATCAATTCTTTGGCACTCAGCCTTCTTTACACACCAGCTCTCACATCTGTACATAACTGTTGGAAAAACCAGTTTGACGATACGAACTTTTGGGGCAAAGTAATATCTCTGCTTTGTAATATGCTGTCTAGGTTGGTCACAGCGCTCCTTCCAAGAAGCTAGCGTCTTTTAATTTCATGGTTGCAGTCACTGTCTGCAGTGACTTTGGAGGCCAAGAAAATAAAGTCTATCACTGCTTCCCCATCTACTTGTGTGAAGTGACCCAATCAGATGCCATGGTCGAATTTTTTCACTCTCCTCTTTCATCGTCATCAAGAGGCTCTCTAGTCCATGCCGTCCATGAGGCCTTCCAAGCAAGAATAGTGGAGTGGGCTGCCGCTTTCTCCTCCAGTGCGCCATGTTTGGTCAGAACGCTTCAGTATGACCCGTCCATCTGGAGTGGTCCTGCATGGCATGGCTCATAGCATCACTGAGTCCCACAGGCCCCTTTGCCATGACACAGCTGTGGTCCATGAAGGGTTGACATTAAATATTCAAATATAAGAGCCTGTTGCTGGGAATCCCCTGGTGGCCCAGAGGTCAGTGCTCTGTGCTCCCACTGCAGGGAGCACGGGCTGGATCCCTAATCAGGGAACTCAGATCCCACATGATGTGACTCAGCCAAGAATTTAATAAATACATAAACCCTGTCGCTTAGCAAGTTAAACATACAGAGTAGATGAGACAAACCACAGATGACAGAGTCATCTTCCTGACCTGAACCACTTTCTTCCTGTGACCTTGAATACCCCAAAGCATATCTCAGCACCATCCCCTCAGCCTTAAACATTCTTCCTCTAGACTTTTGTTTACTATTTTTAAAATGTGAAGTATAATTAAACACTCAATAACAGGCACAAGTCTTAAGAGTTCCGTTTGATGACAACTGACGATTGTCTACACCCATGTAACCACCACACAAAACAAAATACAGAACGTTCCTATGGACCTCAGGAAGTTCTTTCATGTCCCTCTCTAAACAGCTTCCTTCCCTTGCCAATCTATAATTACCTTCTGATTTCTATCACTACAGAAGAGTCTTGTTTTTTTTTCTTGAACTTCATATAAACAAAACAGTACATGTTCATTTATGTCTAGCTTCTTTTACTCAACACAATGGTTTTGAGATTCAAAAATATGTTGTTGGGCATATCAGGTGCTGGGTACTGTGAATACACCACAAGTTATTAACGAATTTCCTTGTAAACAGACATTTCAGTTGTTTCCAATTTGTGGCATTTATGAAAAAGACTGCTATGAACATTCTTGCATTCATAATTCGGTAGACATCTGCTTTCATTTTCCTTCATTAAATATGAAGGGGCAGAGCTGTCGAAGCACAGGACGGCTACACATTTAACTTCAGGGGTTGCTGTTTAGTCGCTCAGGCGTGTCCGACTCCTTCGTGACGCCATGGACTGCAGCCAGCCAGGCTCCTCCGTCCATTGGATTTCCCAGGCAAGAACACTGGAGTGGGCTGCCATTTCCTTCTCCACAGGATCTTCCCAACCCAAGGACCAAACCCACGTCTCCCGCATTGCAGGTAGATTCTTTACCACTGAACCACCTGAAAGCACTTAACTTCAGTAGAAAATGCCAAACGGGACTTTCCCTGGTGATCCAGTGGCTAAGACTCCAAGCTACCAATGCAGGGGGCCCGGGTTCCACCCCTGGTCAGGGAATAAGATCCCACAAGCCACAACCAGGAGTTCACACACCACAACTAAAGATCCCACCTGCTATAATTAAGACTCATCACAGCAAATAAATAAATAAAAATTTTAAAAGTTAAAGACAACGCCAAACGGTTCTCCAAAGTAGCCGTTCCGTTTTGCACACCCATCAGCAATGGATGAATTCTAGTTGCGTCACGTCACGCCCAGTATTTAGCATCTTCAGTCTTTCTTCTGTTAGCCATTTTAGAGGGTATGAAACGGTACCTTATTACGAATCTACTTTGCATTATTTCCCTCTTTAGGTGACACTGACTGTCTCTGCAAGTGCTTACTGATCATTAGTGCCCTCTTTGGGGAAGCCTTTGTTACTGGATCATTCTTTTCCTCATTTTACTAATGGGTTGTTGTGGCTCTTTACATAGCCTAGAAAAAAGCCCTTTGATGGATAAATATGAAATATGCTGGAAATATTGTTTCCATACTCCGGGCTTACCTACTATTTTTTAGTGGTATTATTTAAAGTGTTAATTTAGATGATGTCCAGTTTATCCATTTTTTTTTTACGTATCTTTTTTCTTTTAGGATCTTTTCAATAAATATTTAAATACTTCAAGGTCATAGCGATGGTTTCCTTTTCTTTTTTCTAGAAGCTATGACATTTTAAAAATAGGTCCACAAATTTTTGATACTCTTTCCTTCAAGAGGTGAGGCTGAATTTTCTACCCCTAATTTTCTAAACGTGGATGGGAGCAGTGAGTAAGAACATGGCGGACGTGATGGTGACTTCCAAGAGCTGTCATAAAAGGCAATGCCGCTTCGTCCCCGCGCTTGCTCTTTGAGCGCTTACTCTGAGGGGAGTCACTTGCCACATCATGAGGGTCCTCAAGCAGCCCTACGGATATGCTCAAGTGGTGAAGAACTGGGTCCGACCAACAGCCAGTAAGAGCTGAGGCCTCTAGTCAGTAGCCATCTGAGAAGGGCATTCTCAAGCCCCAGTCCAGTCTTCAGATGATTACAGTCTTGCTAACATCTTGATTACCACCTCATGGGAGACTCTGTCCTGGAATTACCTACCTAAGTTCCTCCTGTGTTCCTGACACGGAGTAATTGTCACATGAATATGTGTTGCTTTAAGCCAGGAAGTCCTGGGTAATTGTTATGAAGCAAGAGAGAATACAGAAGTTGTATCGCTTTTGCTTTTTCATTTTAGATATATGATCCTTTGCAAATTATTGACAGTTTCTCTGTATGGAATGAGTTAGGGAGGTAGTTCCTTGTTTCCCACATAGATATCAAGTTAGAGCCACATTTGTCTTTTTTTCCCCCCACTGGACTGACTTAGCACTTTGGTGGGAAAATGTATGAGTCTATTTCTGAGATTTCTATTATGTATGACTGATCTATATGTTTAACTTTATGCCAACACTACACTTTTTTTTTTTTTTGACTGCACCCCTTAGCTTGCAGGATCTTAGTTCCCCAACCAGGGATTAAATCTGTACCCGTGGCAGCGACAGCATGGAGTCCTAACCACTGGACCATCAGGGAACTACCCAACACGGTCTTGATTACTGTAGCTTTGTGGAAAATCCTGACATCAGGAAACAAAAGTCCTCCAACGGTGCTTTTCAAAATTATGTTGGTTATTCTTAGTCCTTTACAGCTTGATAAGTTTGTAGAATCATCTTATCTAATTCTTCAAACAAAGCTGATTAGGGTGTTGCAGCTTCCCTGGTGTTCAGTGGTAAAGAATCTGCCTGCTAATGTAAGAGATACAGGTTTGATCCCGCAACTAAGCCTGTGAGCCACAATTACTGAGCCTGTCCTCTAAAGCCCAGGAAGCGCAACTACTGAGCCCTTGAGACCTGCAGCCCGCGCTCAGCAACACGGGAAGCCAGCACAGTGAGAAGCCTGAGCCCAGCAACTGAAGAGTGGCTGCTCACCGCACTCAGAGAAAAGCGAAGGCAGCAGCAAAAACCCAGCCCAGCCAGTGAATAAATCAAAATACCTTTTAAAATAGCTTAGTAGGGTGTTAATGAGGACTGAACTGAATCTATTTATAGAGAGAACTCCATCTTAACAATGTTGAGTCTTCCAATCCATGAATATGTTCTATCACTATCGAGTTTTTTTTAAATGCACATTAGCAATGTTGGATGGTATCACCAACTCAATGAACATGAGTTTAGCAAGCTCCAGGAGATGGGGAAGGACAGGGAAGCCTGGCATGCTGCAGTCCACGGGGTCACAAAGAGTCAGACACGACTGAGGGACTGAACAACAACAACAAAAGCAATGTTTCCACCTTTCAGTTTTGAGAACATATCCTTAGATTTATCCACAGGTATCTGTTTGTTTGTTTTTAATGCTATCAGAAATAACAGTTTTAATTTCAGTTTACAAATCATTCACTGCTAATATAGAGAACTAAAATTCATGCTTTTGAACTGTGGTGTTGGAGAAGACTCTTGAGAGTCCCTTGGACTGCAAGGAGATCCAACCAGTCCATTCTGAAGGATGGATCAGCCCTGGGATTTCTTTGGAAGGAATGATGCTAAAGCTGAAACTCCAGTACTTTGGCCACCTCATGCGAAGAGTTGACTCATTGGAAAAGACTCTGGTGCTGGGAGGGATTGGGGGCAGGAGGAGAAGGGGATGACAGAGGATGAGATGGCTGGATGGCATCACTGACTCGATGGACCAAGTCTGAGTGGACTCCAGGAGTTGGTGATGGACAGGGAAGCCTGGCGTGCTGCGATTCATGGGGTCGCAAAGAGTCAGACACGACTGAGCGACTGAACTGAACTGAACTGAAAATTATTTTATATACTGATTTTGTTAAATTCACTTATTAAAATTGCTTTTTGCAGATTCCATAATTTTCTATGTACACAATCATAACACATGTAAATAAGTTTTACTTCTTTTTTCCTAATTTGTATGCTTAATTATTATCTTTTTCTTGACTTATTACACTTTCTAGGACCATTATTTCAATGCTGAATAAAAGTGGTAAAAGAGAAATATATACCCATATAACTGTTTTAAAATCTTTAGCATCCATAGCCATGGTTGACAAATGTTTTCTATAAAATGTCAGAGTGTAAGTATTCCAGGCTTTGCAGGCCATATACTCTGTTGTTATAATTACTGTATACCATGGATATAGCAAGAGAGCAGCCACAGACAGTACATAAACAAACGAGCATGGCCATGCTCCAATAAAGCCTTACGGTCACCAAATGTGAATTTCCTGTTATTTTCACGTATCACAAAATGTCAGTATTCTTTTCACTCTTCCTCAGTCACTTTATTACATAAAATCCATTCTAGGTCACAAGCCACACAAGAATAAATGATCGGCTAGACCTGGCCTACAAGCTGAAGTCTAGTGACATCTGGTTTAGACCAGTGATTTGAGACCTTTCTTTTTTTCTAATACAAGAATTTAATACACTGCTTCCCTCCAAACACTGCTTTAATAGCACTAATATTTGTATCATTTCTATTTGTACTGTTTTTTAGCTATTTCTATAGGATCACAGCCTTGTCATGAAGGAGTTTGTGTAACTCAATGAAGCTATAAGCCACGCTGTGCAGGGCCACCCAGGATGGACGGGTCACAGTGAGGCGTTCTGACAAAACAAGATCCGCTGGAGGAGGGAATGGCAGCCACTCCAGCATCCTTGCCGAGAGAACTCCACGGACAGCGCGAGAAGGCGAAAAGCTGTGATACCAGAAGATATGTCCTCCAGACTGGAAGGTGTCCAGTCTGCTACTGCGGAAGAGTGGAGGACAATTACTAACAGCTCCAGAAAGAATGAAGTGGCTGGGCCAAAGAGGAAGTGACATTCAGCTGTTGATGTGTCTGGTGGTGAAAGTAAAGTCCGAAGCTGGAAAGAACAATATTGTATAGGAACCTGGAAAGTTAGGTCCATGAATCAAGGTAAATTGCACGTGGTCAAGCAGGAGATGGCAAGAGTGAATATCGACATTTTAGGAATCAGTGAACTAAAATGGACAGGAATGGGTGAATTTAATTCAGATGACCATTGTATCTACTAATGTGGGCAAGAATCCCTTGGAAGAAATGGAGTAGCCCTCATAGTCAACAAAAGATTGGACTATGCATTTTGGACATATTCATAGTCCAAAATGCAGTAGTTGGGTGCAGTCTCAAAAATGACAGAATGATCTGTTTGTTTACAAGGCAAACCATTCAAAATCACAATAATCCAATTCTGTGCACCAACCACTGATGCTGAAGATTCTGAAGTTGACCAGTTCTGTGAAGACCAAAGACCTTCTAGAACTAATACAAAAAAAAAAAAAAAAGATGTCCTTTTCATCATAGGGGATTGGAATGCAAGAGTAGGAAGTCAAGAGATACCTGGAGTAACAGGCCAGTCATTTTGTTACTGTTACAAAATGAAGCAGGGCAAAGGCTAACAGAGTTCTGTCAAGACATAACACCCTCTTCTAATAACACAAGAGATGAGTGTACACATGGACATCACCAGGTGGTCAATACTGAAATCAGACTGATCATATTCTTTGCAGCTGAAGATGAAGAAACTCTATGACTGTGGTTCAGATCATGAGCTCCTTATTGCAAAATTCAGGCTTAAATTGAAGAAAGCAGGGAAAACCACTAGGCCATTCAAGCATGACCTAAATCAAATCCCTTATATTATCATACAGTGGAAGTGAAAAACAGATTCAAGGGANCATATTCTTTGCAGCTGAAGATGAAGAAACTCTATGACTGTGGTTCAGATCATGAGCTCCTTATTGCAAAATTCAGGCTTAAATTGAAGAAAGCAGGGAAAACCACTAGGCCATTCAAGCATGACCTAAATCAAATCCCTTATATTATCATACAGTGGAAGTGAAAAACAGATTCAAGGGATTAGATCTGATAGACAGAGTGCCTGAAGAACTATGGACAGAGGTTTGTAACACCGTACAAGAGGCAGTGAACAAAAGCATTTCAAAGAAAAAGAAATGCAAGAATGCAAAGAGGTATCTGAGGCAGCCTTACAAACTAGCTGAGAGAAGAAGAGAGACAAAAGAGAACGGAAAAAGGGAAAGATTTACCCAACTGACTGCAGAGAATTGCAAGGAGAGATAAGAAGGCCTTCTCATGTGAACAGTGCAAAAAAATAGAGGAAAACAATAGAATAGGAAAGACCAGAGATCTCTTCAAGAAAACTGGCGATACCAAGAGAACATTTCATGCAAGGTAGAGCACGAAAAGGACAGAAACAGTAAGGACCTAAGAGAAGCAGATGAGATTAAAAAGAAGTGGCAAGAACACACAGAAGAACTTTACAAAAAAGGTCTTAATGACCCAGATAACTCCGATGGTGTGATCACTCACCTAGAGTCAGACATCCTGGAGTGTGAGGTCAAGTGGGCCTTGGGAAGGATTACTACAAACAAAGCTAGTGGAGGTGATGGAATTCCCGCTGAAGTATTTAAAATACTAAATACATATATATATGCTGTACTGAGTCACTCAGTCATGTCAGACTCTGTGTGACACCAGCCTTCTCTGTCCATGGGGATTCTCCAGGCAATACTGGAGAGGGTTGCCATGCCTTTCTCTAGCGAATCTTCCCAACTGAGGGATGGAACATAGGTCTCCCACATTGCAAGCAGATTCTTTGCCAGCTGAGCTACCGGAAGCCCTATACATATACAAAACTTGAGCTCCAAAGTTCCCTGCTTCTTTCTCTTTACCAGTATCTTAAATAAATAGCATCATCAATGTTTTATCTGAGATTAATTTCTCCCTGGTTTTATTGAAACATAATTGGTATATAATATTATATTGGTTCAAGGGGTACAGTATAAAGATTTGATATATGTATATATTGCAAAATGTCTACACTGTAAGTTTAGTTAATATCCATCACTCTGCATAGTTATAAATACTTTTCTTTTTTGTGATGAGAACTTTTATGATTTCTCCATTTGTGATTTTTAAATATTTAATAAAGTATTGTTAACTACAGTCACCCTACCGTACATTATATCTCCAGAACTTATTTATCTTATAACTGGAAGTTTGTGCCTTTTGATCAATGTATTCACTGTTGCGAGAGCCGCTCTCTACCTGCAGCAGGAGAGCGTCTCAGGACGGCGGCTTCTCTCGTGGCCGAGCACACGCTCTCAGGCACGCGGGCTTTGGCAGTGCGGCCCCTGAGCTTAGCTACCCCAGGGCATATGGAATCTTTCTGGACCAAGAGTCAAACCCATGTCTGGTGCATTGGCAGGGGGATTCCCAACCACTGGATCACCAAGTAGGTCTGGAAGTTCCCACCTTTTGACCACCTTCACCAGTCCCCTCTGCCTCTGACAACCACCAATCTGTTCTCTTTTTCTTCAGTTTGCTTAGACTTCACATATAAGTGCTATCACACAGCATTTGTCTTTGTCTGGTTTACTTCACTTAGCATGTACCACTGAGGTCCATCCATGCTGATGCAAATAGCAGGATTTCCTTATTTTTATGGTTGAGTGATACTCCATTGTATATACACATACCACGTTTCCTTTATCCACTCAGCCAACAACGAAACACCTACAGTTTCCATGTCTTGGCTATGGTAAAGAACACTACACTGAACACAGGGATGCAGATAAGTCTTCAAGATAGTGATTTCACTTAGAATATATTTCCAAAAGTAGAATGGCTGAATCATACAGTAAATTATTTTTTATTTTTGTGAGGTAAATTTTGTAATCTAAAATTTACACTACAGGGTGGTAGAAAGCATTTTCTGTACTACTTCTAGTCAGTAAAGAAAGTTATCAACTGAAAAATTAATAGGAAAGACCAAAAAAAATACATAAAAAATTTATTAAAAGGCTCAATTTTCAAAGAAAAATCCTGATTAAAACCCAATATTTATCTAGTTCTTTACTCAGGCATTCCAGAAATGAAGTAGATAAAATTACCCAACAAAATAACATAAATTATATTAAAAACAAAATAACTGGAAAACAACTGAAAATTACCAGTTAAAATTATAGAATTTAGTAAACAATGTATTCAATGTCCACATTGCAAAGCTAACTTAGAGTTTACCTAAACGAGAAACTCCTAATTTTTCATTACTCAAAGAATATGACTCAATCTCTATGATACATCCTTGAAAGGAATAAGGATCAATTTATCCTAGAGCACCAGGGTGCACATCAAGCTTTATGAAATGACTGATAATCACATTTCTTCTTTCAAATATAAAATTCACGTGGATTGTCACCTTAAGTGAGAAAGGCTTGAAAAGCACTTGTGTGCTGATCTAATATCAGAAATCACTCCATAAGTATTGTTTCTCTTGACTGTCCCTTCTGCTTTGAAAGTCTATTTCCCTAATGAAACAAAAATACTTTATTTCTTTATAATAGTTTCACTTCATGTAAATTTATGAAGGCTGTTTAAATCTTTGTTAGAATGAGTGTGAAGTGTGTTTGAGGAGCTGATGATGACCAGGCAGAAAAGACAGGGGCAGCAGCCTCAGCAGAGAAGACAGAGGCGTCTCTAAGCCCCCAGCACAGCAACAACCAGCACAGTGACACAGATAGCTGAACCTCCCAGCACAGTAACACCAATAACTGAACCCCCCAGCACAGCAACACCCAGCACAGTAACACCCAGCACAGTAACACAGCTAACTGAACCCCCCAGCACAGTAACA
>SJYX01001519.1:117575-136722 GCA_006410675.1 Oreotragus oreotragus
CTGAATATTCACTGGAAGGACTGATGTTGAAGCTCCAATACTTTGGACACCTGATGTGAAGAACTGACTCACTGGAAAAGACACTGATGCTGGGAAAGATTGAAGGCAGGAGGAGAAGGGGACAACAGAGGATAAGATGGTAGGATGATATCACTGACTCGATGGACATGCATTTGAACAAGCTCCGGGAGTTGATGATGGACAGGGAAGCCTGGTGTGCTGCAGTCCATGGGGTCACAAAGAGTCAGATACGACTGAGCACCTGAACTGAACTGATATGCCACGTTACAAGTAAGCTCTGAAAATATACTGTGTGAGAGAGGAACCAGACACATAAGGCAATATATCATATGACTCTTATTTATATGAATTGCTCAGAAAAGGCAAATCCACAGAGAAAAAAGCAGAGGTATGGCTGCCAGGGGCTAGGAGAAGGGAGAAAATTTAAGGGGGTGTCCTTTGAGGGTGATGAAAAACTTCTGGAACCAGATAATGCTGACACCTGCATGACAATGAAAGTATTCAACGCCACTGAAACTGTTATGTTCTGTGAATTACATTCTAATAAATGAAAGAAACCTTACAAAACAGAAAACAGATGTTAACATCTTATCAGAGAGAGTTACCTCCCAAAACAAACACTGATCTTTTAGTATTCCTTTAAAAACCTTATTGTTAAGGACATTAGGAACATTTTCAAAAGTAAACCTTTTTCTACCATGCTCAATAATCTTTTCTATTTGTCAGGAGTTCACATAAAATTCTTATCACCAGCTTTGCAATGCTTAATCTGCCATGGTAGAAACTGATTTTATATGGTATCTAAACAATTCAAGTGAATTTTAAAATGGGCACAATGTTTTATTAAACTTGGCTTACCAATATCACATGTTGAATTTTAGTAAAGGAGAGGAACATGTTTATTTCTAATGAAGATCAGCAAAAGATGAAAAATTTTACATAGCAAAATTTACCTGGTCTCCTTGAGTTCTCATGAACCTGTCTCTGACATTCATTTAAAAAAATTTTGACATTCAAAAAAGACGACATCAAAAAAAGGCCATGCCACGTGCAACGTTGTTGCTGCTGAGTCGCTCAGGCGTGTCTGACTCCTTGTGACCCCGTGGACTGCAGCCCGCCAGGCTCCTCTGTCCATGGGGAGTCTACAGGCAAGAGTACTGGAATGGGTTGCCATGCCCTCCTCCAAGGGATCTTCCCAACCCAGGGATCAAACCCAAGTCTCCCATCCTGCAGGTGATTCTTTACAGTCTGAGCCACCAGGGAAGCCTAGTGCAATAATAGCCCCATTCATTTATTCTACTTTAATTATAATAGAAAAGGCCACTTCTGCTGAACCCAGTTTTTTGTTTTTGTTTAGTTGCTAAGTTGTGTATGACTCTTGTGACTTCATGGACGACAGCCTGCCAGTGTCCTCTCTCCATGGGATTTTCCAGGCATACTGGAGAGGGTTGCCATTTCCTCCCCCAGGGGATCTTCCCGACCCAGGGATCGAACCCAGGTCTCCTGCATTGGCAGGCGGACTCTTTGCCACTGAGCCACAAAGGAAGCCCCACACTTTGTCCATTGACAGTCTTCCTGCTTGCTCTTAGTGGGGCTTGAATAGAGTAGGCTCTAGAGCTACGTGAATTGATTATGCAAATTAGCAGACTAAACGACAGTTTCAACTTAAAGCAATAATATCTATTTGGGGCTTATGCAAACCAGGCAGTGAACTAGAAGCTTTATATGTCTTGCTCATTTCAGCTTCATAATACCTTACAGAGAGGCTAAATAACTTCCCTAAGGCCCCAACACTAAAGACAAGATTCAAACCAAAGTCTAACAAACATACAATCATTTTTTGCCCAAACATTTCAAATACGGGCTACAAAGGAATATAATTTCAGTTTAATAAACATTCATTTTTTTTCAAGAGTGTAAACACCCTTGAATACAACTAAATATTTAGGTAATGAGAAACAAAAAGAGTGAAACGGAAGTTTAGAAGGTGCGAGAAAGTGCAAGGTTACAGAAGTTGCAAGGTATATGGCTGGGATTAGAAATCAAACTCAATCGTTCCATAAATATTTACTGAGTGTTTACTGTGTACCTGGGCTATTTTACAAGGCACTTAGAACAGAATGTTAGAGATCCTCTACAAACAGCTCAAGGGCTTCCCAGGTAGCTCAACAGTAAAGACTCCTCCTGCAGGCAGGGGCCTCAGGAGACATGGGTTCAATCCCTGCCTCAGAAGATTCCTCTGGAGAAGGAAAGGGCAATCCACTCCAGTGTTCTTGCCAGGATAATCCTATGGAGGGAGAAGCCTGGAGAGCTATAGTCCATGGGATCATAAAGAGTCAAACAAAGCTGAGCACACACACAGCTCAACCCAAGCCCACCTTCTTTTCAGCAGTAAATTGAAAACGCCCTACAGATTTTTCTTGTAGCTTTGTTTTAAATAATCATGCATGCTTTGGTTATATATGTTAAATACTTCCCCTAAAGCATAAAGTTGATTGCCATAAAAACTGAATAATCCTCCAGTAGTAAATGTGAAAACATAAGCAATTCCGTCCTCCTGCATGATTCTGAGCATATTGCTAGACAGAGAACACCCCTTTGGAAAATATACTTTCTATGTTCTGAAGGATGATTTAAACCATTAAGCATTTTACAAAGCTTTTGAAGTCTGTCAAATTTTAAATGACAACCGTGAAATTTCAAAAAGAACTGGAGAAGTCAGCACCAAAGCTAGTTTAACATTAATAATAAGTGATCTAATAAATAGGTCTATGTTTGCCCAGTCAGGTTTTGCGTATTATGTCAGTTGGAAAGCCGGAAGGAAACTGGTTTTAACTCCCATACAACCTGTATCATGACAACATCACTTTATCAGAAATGTAGCTGATATCAGCATAAACACTGAGACAGTTTAAATTTAAAAATGATTTTTCTTTCCCAACTATTTTCATAATCATTCATGGTAAAGAACTGAGATGGCTTAAGAAAAAAAAAAAGGTAATTAACACTTACTGAGACCCTTCTATTTGTCAGATATACATGATTTTTTCATTTAGTTCTCATAGCCACTTTGTAAGATATTAGCCTTTTAGAGAAAGAAAAAGAAGGTTTGAGAATTAAAGTACCTTTTCTAAGGTCACCTAGCTAACAAATAGGCAGAGCCAAGGTTCAGGCTCTGATGCCCATCATTACAACGCTCCATGTCACTACCTGTCAGTTTCTTATTTAACTATGATAATATAATATTAGAACAGAGAAAGCAGAGTAAAATAATGGTTTTGATTATGAACTGTTTTAGTACCTGAAAAGTACTATAGAGTGATGTTGACCTTTTAAAAATTCCGAGGACAGTCACTGCAAAAAAGAATATACAAATGCCTTCAGCGGGGTCCAGTGGCTAAGACTCCACACTTCCAACGCAGGGGGCACAAGTCTGATCCCCAGCTGGGGGACTAGGATCCCACACGCCACGAGACACGGGCAAAACGTTAAAAAAAAATCTTCCATTTAAAATAGGCTTTCAAGTAGGGAAAAAAGCAACAAACCAGTTTGAGAAATGCTGAACTTCACTGGTAACAAAAAGTACAACATAGTACCTGGAGCCTGGAATATCTGGGTTTGAATCCCAACTCTTCACTTCCTAGCTTAGCCATCGGATTTTGAGCGCATCATTTCACCATTCTGGGTGTCAGTCTTCTCATCTGTTAAAAAAGGAAATAACTGTAGAAGACAGACTTGCTATAAAGGTTAGAAAGATTAATACATTAATAACATCTGAGGTTCTTAGAATAGAGCCTTAAAATAGTAAGTGCTTGATACAGGTTAAACTATTAGTACTAAAATAATTTCCCTGAGTCTCTATTAAGCTGATAAATGTTGATGTTTGTTATAAATGGCCAAGCAATCAAGGGATATTTATAGAATGCAGTTTCCCAAACTTACATGATAGAACCCACTTTTCACAGACCATCCTTCAAAAAGCCTAGTTAACGTTTTTTAAAATTAAAACAAAACAAACAAACAAAAAATACCCTGAGAAACAATAAAGAATTCCATCACTAAAGTTAAATCTGTTTAAAAAATAGCAAGGTTAATGCTTCCCAGCTGAACATGAGGTGCTGGAAGAGTGGAGTGTCGGCCGAACGCCCTGGAAGCCCCACACTCCTGCCCCCTACCTTGCTCTACTCCTCGCTTCCATCTGGATGCTCCTATGTTGTATCTTTAATTTTCGGTTGTTGTTCTTTAGCTGCTCACTCGTGTCTGACTCTTTGTGGCCCCATGGACTGCAAACAGCCAGGCTCCTGTCCATGGGATTACCCAGGCAAGAATAATGGAGTGGGTTGTCATTTCCTTCTCCAGGGGAATCTTCCCGACCCAGTGACCAAACCTGCATCTCCTGCAAGTCTCCTGCATTGCAGGCAGAATCTTTACCACTAAGCTGTCAGGCCAGTAATATCTTTGCAGATTGTAGCACATGGGTTTGGTGACTGGAACCAGTACATGTAGTAGAATGGAACATCGTTTTATTTTCCATTCTCATAACCTTCACTGGCTTCAACTGATCATGTCTCATCATAATAGTCATTCAATTATCTATAATACTGTGTGGAAACTGTTCATCCTCATCCAGTCTACGGCCATTTGAATAAAGACATGTACGGTTTCCATTATCAAGATATNCACTGGCTTCAACTGATCATGTCTCATCATAATAGTCATTCAATTATCTATAATACTGTGTGGAAACTGTTCATCCTCATCCAGTCTACGGCCATTTGAATAAAGACATGTACGGTTTCCATTATCAAGATATATCTAAGTCTCACATCTGTTGTCTAGACTTGAAGTCAATATTCAAATCATAGTGTTTTTCCATTTGGTATTTATTGTGTCCATTTGGCAAATTTAGTCATTACCAGGCTTCCCTGGTGGCTCAGTGGTACAGAATCAACCTGCCAAGGCAGGAGATACAGTTTCAGTCCCTGGGTCAGGAAGATCCCCCGGGGAAGGGAATGATAACCCGACTCCAGCAGTCTTGCCTGGGAATCCCCAGGGACAGAGAAGCCTGGTGGGCTGCAGTCCACGGGGCAGCAAAGTCAGACACGGCTTAGCCACTAAACAGCAACAGTCATTCCAGAAGTGCTAGCGATGCTGTTTCCCTTTAAAATGTATGCTAAGCAGTATGTGTCAGGAAATTCAGAAATGCTTACACCCTTTGATCAAACACATGAATTCTCAAGAATCTACACTATGAAAATAAATGAGAATACAAGATAAAACCTTATATAAATACACATATTACAACACTGTTTAATATTGTGGAAAATTAGAAATACTAAAAATGTCTAGGGAATTCGCTGGCACTCCAGTAGTTTCGACTCCACGCTCACTGCTGAGGGTGTGGGTTCCGTCCCTGGGTGGGGAACTAAGATTCTGCAAGGTGCATGGCACGGCCATCAATAAACAAACAAAAGCCTAATTTTAAGGGGAAGAATTAAACAAAGAATGGTACATTAGTTGCATTATACAGTCATTACAAATTCTGTTTTAAAGATGATGAATAATGCTATGTGAAAAAGCAAGTTACTAGTTTACTTTTGAAGTATAAGCATAATTTTATAAAAGTCAGCAAAACACTAATCATAACAAACAAGTAATCAAAATTTAAGAGAAAAATTAAATCTAAAAATACAGCCAAATATCAACTATGGTTGATCTGAGCCATAAGGTGAACCTTCTTCCTACTTCTCTATATTTTCCAAGTTTTCTTTACTGAGTCTATCAATTTTGCTTAAGTCTAACTTGACACCACTTGCCTTTGAGCTAAAAAGTTCTACTAAATGACAAAAGAAACAATAAGAAGCAAACTGGCTTAGTGGGCAAAGATGGGAAAAGTGTGAAATGTGATTTCTTTCAAAGGTTCTTTATTATTTTGCGAGAGGCAGAGATGGTCACACATACAAAAAAACCATGTTTTCATGCTAGCAAAGCTGTTCTTGGTTTGTACAGCGAAATCCCACTCATCAATATTTCTTTTATGTGCGCGCGTGTGTGTGTGTATGCTCACTTGTGTCCAACACTTTGCCAACCTGGGAAGCTCCTCAATATTTCTTGGCTTTTCTTCCAAGTTCAGTTCAGTTCAGTTCAGTCACTCAGTCATGTCTGACTCTTTGCAACCCCATGAAATATAGCACACAAGGCTTCCCTGTCCATCACCAACTCCCGGAGCTTGCTCAAACTCATGTCCATCAAGTCAGTGATGTCATCCTACCATCTCATCCTCTGTTATCCCCTTCTCCTCCGCCTTCAATCTTTCCCAGAATCAGGGTCTTTTCCAGTGAGTCGGTTCTTCCCATCAGGTGGCCAAAGTATTGGAGCTTCAGCTCCAGCATCAGTCCTTCCAGTGAATATTCAGGACTGATCTCCTTTAGGATGGACTGGCTTGATCATCTTGCTGTCCAAGAGACTCTCAAGAGTCCTCTCCAGCACCACAGTTCAGAAGCATCAGTTCTTCAATGCTCAGCTTTCTTTATAGTCCAACTCTTACACCCATACATGACTACTGGAAAAACCATAGCTTTGACTAGATGGACATTTGTCAATCTAGGAACATCCCTGCTTTTTAATATGCTGTCTAGGTTGGTCATAGCTTTTCTTCCAAGGAGCAAGCATCTTTTANATTCAGGACTGATCTCCTTTAGGATGGACTGGCTTGATCATCTTGCTGTCCAAGAGACTCTCAAGAGTCCTCTCCAGCACCACAGTTCAGAAGCATCAGTTCTTCAATGCTCAGCTTTCTTTATAGTCCAACTCTTACACCCATACATGACTACTGGAAAAACCATAGCTTTGACTAGATGGACATTTGTCAATCTAGGAACATCCCTGCTTTTTAATATGCTGTCTAGGTTGGTCATAGCTTTTCTTCCAAGGAGCAAGCATCTTTTAATTTCATGGCTGCAGTCACCATCTGCAGTGGTTTTGGAGCGCAAGAAAATAAAGTCGGTCACTGTTTTTTGTTCTAGAGAAACATGATGAATCATGATTCAAAGTATTCTGTGACCTGAGAAAGTCTGAAAACATATTTTAAACACACCAAAGATTAATGTAGTATAAGCTTTGGTTTTAAGGCATTTGGGGAGAGGTAAAACTCTTAAGAGTTTTGCAACTTTATAAATTGATACATTCTCAAAATTCCAAAAATAGATATTTAAGGAATTCCCTGGTGGCCCAATGGTTAGGACTTGGTGCTTTCACTGCTGTGGCCTGAGTTCAATCCCTGCTCAGGGAATCAAGATCCCACAAGTCATACAGTGCAGCCAAAAAAAAAAAAAAAAAAAAGACATTTAATATGTAGCATTTCAGGTTATTTTTATAACTTAAATATGGATTAGCTATTGCTACAATGTCACTAAATTCACATACCTCTAAAGAAATCAAGAACTACACATATTGCTATCTGTGACCTCCTTTTGTGATTCAGAAACTTTTACTCTCCTCAACCTGATGGCCTCTGTGCAAAGGTCTGAAGACCTAATGATTTTTCATTTCAACTTGAACTTAGGCTTATCTCTACCCATATACAAACCCCTTCAGGGAAGGCAATGGCACCCCACCCCAGTACTCTTGCCTGGAAAATCCAATGGACGGAGAAGCCTGGTGGATTTTTTTTTTGAATTTTGATTAAGAATGTTTTCTGCAGAAAGAACAATGCTCAGTTTCTCTGCTTTAGTAAACTGTGTAATAAAGTATGAAACTCACTGAAGAGAAGCAAAGCAGGAAACGTAATATGTCACTTTTAGTCACATATTCATTATGTGAAAGTAAACAACACCAATTCCAAGTATATTCCTAACTTTTAAGAGAAGTGGGCAGGGGAAGGAATAGGAGAGTATAAAAAGCGACACGGCTCCTATGATGTGGGTTTACATCTTAATTTTTCATTCTGCATAGCAAATGGGACAAACTGAGACTTTCATCTGGTTTGTCAGAATGGCTCTCATGAGTACTAACATTCTTAGGTGAACATTTTCATAAACTGTTTCCTCATTTCTTCCAAGAGTCTTAAATAACATTAAAAACTATGTAACATGACGCAGTTGCTTCAGAAAAAACAGTTTGGCAGTTTATCAGAACGTTAAACACAGAGCCGCCATATAACCTAGCAATTCCATCTCAGGTATATACCAAGGAGAACTGAAAACATGCACACACAAAAACTTGTACACAAATGTTCAAAGCAGCATCATTTCTATCAGTCAAAAAGTGGAAACAACCCAAATATCCATCAACTGATGAACAGATAAACCAAATGTGGTATATCCTAAACCTAGCAATTCCATCTCAGGTATATACCAAGGAGAACTGAAAACATGCACACACAAAAACTTGTACACAAATGTTCAAAGCAGCATCATTTCTATCAGTCAAAAAGTGGAAACAACCCAAATATCCATCAACTGATGAACAGATAAACCAAATGTGGTATATCCTTACAATGGAATTATTCAGCCCAGAATAGCTACAAAGTACTGATATGGATGAAGCATAAGCTGGAATCAAGACTGCTGGGAGAAATATCAATAACTTCAGATATGCAGATGATACCACCTTTATGGCAGAAAGCAAAGAAAAACTGAAGAGCCTCTTGATGAAAGTGAAAGAGGAGAGTGAAAAACTTGGCTTAAAATTCAACATTCAAAAAACTAAGATCAAGGCATCTGATCCCATCAGTTCATGGCAAATAGACAGGGAAACGATGGAAACAGTGACAAACTTTATTTTTTTGGACTCTAAAATCACTGCACATTGTGACTGCAGCCATGAAATTAAAAGATGCTTGCTCCTTNAAAGACCCTGATCCTGGGAAAGATTGAAGGCAGGAGGAGAAGGGGACAACAGAGGATGAGATGGTTGGACGAGATCACTGACTCAATGGACATGAGTTTGAGAAAACTCCAGGAGTTGGTGATGGGCAGGGAAGCCTGGCGTGCTGCAGTCCATGGGGTCACAAAAAGTCAGACACAGCTGAGCAACTGAACTGAACTGAATATATATGAAAGAGGGCTATAGCCATACAACGAATACTATTCAACCATTTAAAAAAATGAAATATTGATACATGCTACAATAAGTATAAACCTTTAAAACATACATGAAGTGAAAGAAGCCAGTCACAAAGGACCACATATTGACTGCATGATTCCATTTAAACAAAATGTCCAGAACAGACAAATCCAAGACAGAAAGTATATATTACCTTTTCTAATTATTTTTTAAAAAACAACCATGTTGTTCCTGTATTTATATGCTATGTCTTTCTAAATCCTAAAATAATTCTTCTAAAACAATTTTTAAAACACTTGAAAGCACAAAAGCATGTTATGAATCAAAGAGAAAAGGCCTGGAATTTTGAAACAGCTAAGGAAAATGCATAAACCTTAAAGGCAGAAAACAAACTGTCTTTATTGAATGCTATCAAATGACCAAAATTCCTTTCAAGTTAAATTCAAGTCTTCCTTTGAACTGAAAATTATTATCAATAATTAAGCCTTAATCTGCAAAATATCTATATATTTTATAAAGGCAATCATCAGTGTAAAGCTGAAACTTACTAGATTTATATTACAGTAAATAATTTTAAACTATATGCAACACATAATTAAAATATTTCTTGGAATACTAGAAATGGCATAACTTGGAGTCAGATATACAGTTTGAATTCTAGTCTGTTATTTTTCATCTAGACGATCAACTATTTACTTGGTCTCTGCAAGCCTCAGTTCACCCTCCTGTTAAAATCAAGAATTACAATACCTAATTCAGTATGAAAAGAAGCATTCCAACTACTTACTAAATGGGAAGGTGAGGAGAGGAGTAGTGTTTGATTTCACTCTTTTTAAAAACATCTATCTTTACCGTTTGAATTTTTTTACAACTTGTACATAATTTAAAAACATAACAAAGATTTTTTTAAATTTTAAATAAACTTTAGGAGATTCTTTTAGAGATATTTCATAAGACATCGACACATAGCACACTCAAATTTCCTCACTCCTTCCATTGCCTCTCTATTAATAACTTCTTGAATTCAGGTGAACAAAACTTGGAAGAAGAAAAGTTAAACATTTATTTTTCTGAAGGCTGTCGTTATCAAGAAGGAGATAAAAAAGCTTTTAAAGCAATTTCTTCAAACCATACTTAAGAATTTAATCTGAATTTTGTTTACTGATTCTAATCATTTTATTCTGATACTTTTTAAGGTTTTTGGTTGTTGTTGTTTTTGCAATATAAAATAACACTGTCAGGTGAAAGGGAAACTTGATACCTTAATCCTTTGACCAACAAGACAAATTCAGGATTCAGTCCAGAGAACAGTTAGCACTGAAAACACAATACAAATATAAATGACTATTAACTATCTAGCAAATAAGATAAAACATAAACTCCACCTTTTTTTGTTTTGACAGTATACTGAATAGATGAAAGTAATTGATCTACATTGTCACCTTATACTTCACAGAAAATTGTAAGAATTAAAACATTCTCTTCCATATGCTAATTAACAGATGAATAAAGTGAACGTCAGGAGGCAAAGTCGTTTTGCAGGTCAAAACGGTACTATTTTAAAATCACCAACCTACACTGGAACCACTTAAGTTGGTAATGTGGCCTTTGATAGCTTGTCTTAAAAACTGAGTCATCAGACTTTTACAAGCATCTAACTGGACCCATAGAAGTGTATTAACTAGCATTTCTCCTCAAGTTTGTGTAAGTACATAATTAAACCCTCATGTCTTTTAACCTTTACAAATTCTATTCTGGACTATTAGTACATTTATTACTGAGAAAGAATATCCTGGAGTATTATTGCAGTTCTATCGTGTTGTTTTTTAACTATTTCGAGAACGTTATCTCTGAAATGCGGAAACAGTAAATTTCAGAAAGATAAAACAACAATGATTCACATAACTATCTCAACATCGCGCGGTGGTTGAATGGGACAAAATTTAAAACGTAAAGCAGGGAAAGCCAATAGACACGGGAGTCCCCAGCTCCCAAGCCTTCTCCTTTCCATTTCTTGCAAGACCCTTCAAGACTCCAACTGCAAAGACCAAAGTCGTCTCCGTCGCCGCGGATAAAGACAAGCCTTAGCCCGACCGCCAAACGGTGCTTCTCCCTGCCACCCGAAGACAGGCGCGGGGGTGACAGGACGGCCGCCCGCCCGAGGGCGCGCGGAACGGCTCACCCACCCGGGGCCCCGCGCCGGGCCGCCCGCGGGCCTGGGACCAGACTCTCAGCGCCCCCACGAGGCGGGCAGGCCTCCGCCTCCGAGGCCCCCTCCCCCGGCACCGCCCCCCGCCCCGCGCCCCGCGCCGGGACAGGCCCGGGCCGCGCGCAGACCTGAGGCTCCAGCTCTTCCCCGCGGACGCCGGCCGCGNAGTTCACAGTTCATGTACCATTGAAACCTGGCTTGGAGAATTTTGAGCATTACTTTACTAGCATGTGAGATGAGTGCAATTGTGTGGTAGTTTGAGCATTCTTTGGCATTGCCTTTTTTTGGGATTGGAATGAAAACAGACCTTATCCAGTGCTGTGGCCACTGCTGAGTTTTCCAAATTTGCTGGCATATCAAGTGCAACATTTTCGCAGCATCATCTTTTAGGATTTGAAATAGCTCAACTGGAATTCCAAGACCTCCACTAGCTTTGTTCATAGTGATGCTTCCTAAGGCCAACTTGACTTTGCATTCCAGAAAGTCTGGCTCTAGCCCAGTGATCACACCATTGTGGTTATCTGGGTCATGAAGATCATTTTTGTATAATTCTTCTGTGTATTCTTGCCACCTCTTCTCAATATCTTCTGCTTCTGTTAGGTCCATTCCATTTCTGTCCTTTATTGTGCCCATCTTTGCATGAAATGTCCCCTTGGTATCTCTAATTTTCTTAAAGAGATCTCTAGTCTTTTCCATTCTATTTTCTTCCTCTGTTTCTTTGCACTGATCGCTGAGGAAGGCTTTCTTTTATCTCTCCTTGCTATTCTGTGGAACTGCGCATTCAAATGGGCATATCTTTCCTTTTCTCCTTTGCTTCTGCATCTTTTCTTTCGTCAGCTATTTTGTAAGGCCTCCTCAGACAACCATTTTGCCTTTTGCATTTCTTTTTTTTTTTTATTGTATTGGTTTTGCCATACATCAACATGAATCTGCCACGAGTGTACATGTGTTCCCTATCCTGAACCCCCCTCCCACCTCCCTCCCTTGCATTTCTTTTTCTTGCAGATGGTCTTGATCACTGCCTCCTGTACAATGTCACAAACCTCCGTCCATAGTTCTTCAGGCACTGTCTATCAGATCTAATCCCTTGAATCTATTTTTCATTTCCACTGTATAATCATAAGGGATTTGATTTAGGTCATACCTGAATGGTCTAGTGGTTTTCCCTACTTTCTTCAATTTCAGTCTGAATTTTGCAATAAGGAGTTTATGATCTGAGCCACAGTCAGCTCCCGGCCTTGTTTTTGCTGACTGTATAAAGCTTCTCCATCTTTGGCTGCAAAGAATATAATCTATCTGATTTCGACCTATCTTCAGACCTCTGCTAATGATCTTTCCTTTATGGGGTACACTCTTCTCTCCGCTATACTCATCTGGGTGAATAATGAGGTATTATGATCTGAGCCACAGTCAGCTCCCGGCCTTGTTTTTGCTGACTGTATAAAGCTTCTCCATCTTTGGCTGCAAAGAATATAATCTATCTGATTTCGACCTATCTTCAGACCTCTGCTAATGATCTTTCCTTTATGGGGTACACTCTTCTCTCCGCTATACTCATCTGGGTGAATAATGAGGTACTGAACTAAACCTTACAAAATTAGCAACATGGGGACCTGACTTTAAAAAAAAAAAGAATTTTAGCTCCTTGTTTTAAAAGCCCTTGGTAAAAAATTAAGTTTGATTTGTTATATCAGCTGGTTTTATTATACCATTTTTAATATCCAAATTGGACAATTATTTTTGTCAAATATGAACTAAACAACTCTGTAAGTAAAATTATGATGACTACTAAATTCTTTCGCAGTTCAAATTCACTACTCATACTTAACACAGTAAAGAAGACCTGAGATGAAGAGTTTGAAAACTGATACTCCATGTAACAGGTTATTCACTGCAGCACTGCTATAACTTCAAGAAACTGGAAAGAACCTACGTGACCATCAGTGAGAGACTAGTTAAAAATAATTATGGCACATTCATACAATGAAATACTATACAACATAAAAAAAAAAAAAAGTAAGGGGCAATCAGGCAATAAAGTAAAACACATCCAGATTGGAAAGGAAGAAATAAACCTATCTGTATCTGTAGATGACATGATCTTGTACACAGAAAATTCTAATGAATTCACTAAAATAATTATCAGAATAAATGAGTTCAGTCAATAAATGAGACCTATATTTATAAAAGATCAACAGAGGGACTTTCCTGGTGGTCCAGTGCCTAAGACTCAGCACTCCCAATGCTGGGGACCCAGGTCGGATTCCTGGTGAGGAATTAGACCTCACATGCTGAAACTAAAGACGCTGAATGCTGTAACTAAGATCCAGGGCAGCCAAATAAATATATAAATGAGTATTTTTAAAAAAGGTCAATATATAATATTCAATTATATTTCTGTATAGTTGCAATGGATAATCTGAAAATGGAGTTAAGAAAACAGTTCCAGTTATAATAACATCAAAAAGAGCAAAATATTTATTAATAAATTTAAGAAAAGAAGCACAAAACTTAAGATATTCTGAAAAGACAAAACATGAATGAGAGAAACTTCAAAAGACTCAAATATAATTAAAAGACATATTCATGTTCTGATTCATGAAGATATAATAGTGTTAAAATGGCACCACTCTCCAAGTTGATCTACAGATTCAACATTAAGCCAGTCAAAATTCTAACTGGCTTCTTTGCAGAAATAGACCACCTGATCCTAAAATTCATATGAAAATTCAAGACACTAAGAAGAACCAAACGATCTTGAAAAAGAACAAAGTTGGAACAAAATCACACTTCCTGGTTTCAACACTTACTACAAAGCTGCAGTAACCAAGACCATGTGGTACCAGCATAAGCACAGGCATACGGGTGAGCAGAAAAGAAANCCTGATCCTAAAATTCATATGAAAATTCAAGACACTAAGAAGAACCAAACGATCTTGAAAAAGAACAAAGTTGGAACAAAATCACACTTCCTGGTTTCAACACTTACTACAAAGCTGCAGTAACCAAGACCATGTGGTACCAGCATAAGCACAGGCATACGGGTGAGCAGAAAAGAAATAAAGAAAGAAGGAACAAATCCCGACGTTTAGGTCAGTTGATTTCAATCGAATTCAAAGACAATTCAATGGAGAAAAAAAATAAGTCTTTTGTTGAACAAATAGTGCTGGGACAATGTGTTATCCACATGCAAAAGAATGAAACTGGATTCCTTCCTCACTTTTTGTACAAAAATCAACTCAAAATGTAAAAACTAAAAGGATAAAACTTTTAGAACACGGGTCCAAATCTTCCTGACTTTCGATCAGACAATCATTTGTTAGACGTGACACCAAAAGCACAAGCCACAAAAGAAAACATCTGTAAGTAGGACTTCATCAAACTTAAAAACTTGAAAAAAAGGACAGCATCAACAAAGTGAAAAGACAAGCCCCAGAACGGAAGTACACACTTTCAGATCATATATGTGGTAACGGATTTGCATCTAAAATATGTAAGAGCTCTCAAAAGAAAACGAAACAAAAATAAATAACTCTTACAAAGGGGCTTCCTTGGTGGCTCAATGGTAAAGAGTTCACCTGTCAGCGCAAGAGATACGGGTTCTATACCCAGGGAGATCCCACGTGCCGCAGAGCAACTAAGTCCACGCACCGCAACTAATGCGCCAGAACTCAGGGCACCGGGACCACTGAGCCAGCCCTCTACAGCCCTCGAGTGGCACCTACTGAGCTCACGTGCCACAGGTACTGAAGCCCACACACCCTACAGCCCGTGCTCTGCGCCGAGAGGCCCCTGTAACAAGCCCGTACAGCACAGCCACAGAGTGGCCCCCACTTGCCTCCATCAGAGAAAAGCCTGTGTAACAACCAAGACCCAGCACAGCCAAAAGTAAATTTAAAAAACCCAAAACTCTTACAAGACAACAATAAAAAGACAATCCAGTTGAAAAGTGGAAAAAGGAAGTGACTATACATCTCTCTTCAAAAATACATACAAATTGTCAGAACTGCCATATGACCCCAACAATCCCACTGCTGGGCCGACATCCCAAGGAAACCAGAACTGAAACAGACATACGTACCGCAATGTTCACTGCAGCGCTATTTACAATAGCTAGGACATGAAAGCAACCTAGATGTCCATGGATAGGTGAATGGATGAGGAAGCAATGGAGTATCACTCAGCTATAAAAAGAAATGCATCTGAGTCAGTTCTAATGAAGTGGATGAACCTGCAGCCTATTATACACAGTAAAGTAAGTCAGAAAAAGAAAGACAAATACCGCATATTAGTGCATATTTATGGAATTTAGAAAGACAGTACCGACCATCTTACCTGCAGAGTAGCAAAGGAGACACAGATGTAAAGAACAGACTTTTGGACTCAGTGGGAGAAGGCGAGGGTGGGCCGATTTGAGAGAATAGCATTGAAACGTGTACATTACCATACGTAAAACAGATGACCAGTGCAAGTTCTATGCATGAAGCAGGGCACCCAAAGCCAGTGCTCTGGGACAACCCAGCGGGATGGGGTGGGGAGGAAGGTGGGGGTTCATGATGGCGGAGAAACGCACGTATACCGATGGCCAATACATGTTGATGTATGGCAAAAACCATCACAATATTGTAAAGTAATTATCCTCCAGTTAAAATTAATTAATATATAAAATACATATATATATATAAACTGTCGATAAATACATAAAAAGATGCTCAACATCATTAGCCATCAAGGAAATGCAAATCAAAATCAAAATGAGTTATACCTTTAAACCAGATAATAACAGGTGTTTGGGAAAATAAAAAGAAGCTGGAATCCTCCACTGGTAGAAATTAAAATGGTCCAGCTGCTGTGAAGAACAGCTGGGCAGCTTCCCAAAAGGTTAAACAGAGAGTTACCATATAATTCAGCAATTCCACTCTAACAGGTGTGTACCCAACAGCATTGAAAGTATCTGTCCAAACAAAAGCATCTACAAGAACATTTATAGTAGTGTTACGATAGCCAAAAAGTGGAAATAACCAAACATCTGTCAAAGATTAATAGATTAAAAAAAGAGGGCCACAGAACTTTTCTATGACTAAGACTCTGTACTACCAAGGCAGGGGACCGGGGTTCAATCCTTGGTCAGGGAGCTAGATCCTACATGCTGTAACTAAAGATCCCGTATGCCAAAACTAAAGGATTCCGCATGGTGCAACAAAAACCAAAGGTCCCATGTGCCACAACCGAGACTTGGCACAGCCGAATAAATTTTTTAAGAAGATATATATATATATACACACACACACACATATATAGACACATATATATACGAAAATGGAAACAGTGGCTGACTTTATTTTGGGGGGCTCCAAAATCACTGCAGATGGTGACTGCAGCCACAAAATTAAAAGATGCTTACTCCTTGGAAGAAAAGTTATGACCAACCTAGACAGCATATTAAAAAGCAGACACATTATTTTGCCAACAAAGGTCTGTCTAGTCAAAGCTATGGTTTTTTCAGTAGTCATGTATGGATGTGAGAGTTGGACTATAAAGAAAGCTGAGTGCCAAAGAATTGATGCTTTTGAACTGTGGTTTTGGAGAAGACTCTTGAGAGTCCCTTGGACTTTAAGGAGATCCAACCAGTCCATCCTAAAGGAAATCAGTCCAGAATATTCGTTGGAAGGACTGCTGCTGAAGCTGAACCTCCAACACTTTGGCCACCTGATGCGAAGAGCTGACTCATTTGAAAAGACCCTGATCCTGGGAAAGATTGAAGGCAGGAGGAGAAGGGGACAACAGAGGATGAGATGGTTGGACGAGATCACTGACTCAATGGACATGAGTTTGAGAAAACTCCAGGAGTTGGTGATGGGCAGGGAAGCCTGGCGTGCTGCAGTCCATGGGGTCACAAAAAGTCAGACACAGCTGAGCAACTGAACTGAACTGAATATATATGAAAGAGGGCTATAGCCATACAACGAATACTATTCAACCATTTAAAAAAATGAAATATTGATACATGCTACAATAAGTATAAACCTTTAAAACATACATGAAGTGAAAGAAGCCAGTCACAAAGGACCACATATTGACTGCATGATTCCATTTAAACAAAATGTCCAGAACAGACAAATCCAAGACAGAAAGTATATATTACCTTTTCTAATTATTTTTTAAAAAACAACCATGTTGTTCCTGTGTTTATATGCTATGTCTTTCTAAATCCTAAAATAATTCTTCTAAAACAATTTTTAAAACACTTGAAAGCACAAAAGCATGCTATGAATCAAAGAGAAAAGGCCTGGAATTTTGAAACAGCTAAGGAAAATGCATAAACCTTAAAGGCAGAAAACAAACTGTCTTTATTGAATGCTATCAAATGACCAAAATTCCTTTCAAGTTAAATTCAAGTCTTCCTTTGAACTGAAAATTATTATCAATAATTAAGCCTTAATTTGCAAAATATCTATATATTTTATAAAGGCAATCATCAGTGTAAAGCTGAAACTTACTAGATTTATATTACAGTAAATAATTTTAAACTATATGCAACACATAATTAAAATATTTCTTGGAATACTAGAAATGGCATAACTTGGAGTCAGATATACAGTTTGAATTCTAGTCTGTTATTTTTCATCTAGACGATCAACTATTTACTTGGTCTCTGCAAGCCTCAGTTCACCCTCCTGTTAAAATCAAGAATTACAATACCTAATTCAGTATGAAAAGAAGCATTCCAACTACTTACTAAATGGGAAGGTGAGGAGAGGAGTAGTGTTTGATTTCACTCTTTTTAAAAACATCTATCTTTACCGTTTGAATTTTTTTACAACTTGTACATAATTTAAAAACATAACAAAGATTTTTTTAAATTTTAAATAAACTTTAGGAGATTCTTTTAGAGATATTTCATAAGACATCGACACATAGCACACTCAAATTTCCTCACTCCTTCCATTGCCTCTCTATTAATAACTTCTTGAATTCAGGTGAACAAAACTTGGAAGAAGAAAAGTTAAACATTTATTTTTCTGAAGGCTGTCGTTATCAAGAAGGAGATAAAAAAGCTTTTAAAGCAATTTCTTCAAACCATACTTAAGAATTTAATCTGAATTTTGTTTACTGATTCTAATCATTTTATTCTGATACTTTTTAAGGTTTTTGGTTGTTGTTGTTTTTGCAATATAAAATAACACTGTCAGGTGAAAGGGAAACTTGATACCTTAATCCTTTGACCAACAAGACAAATTCAGGATTCAGTCCAGAGAACAGTTAGCACTGAAAACACAATACAAATATAAATGACTATTAACTATCTAGCAAATAAGATAAAACATAAACTCCACCTTTTTTTGTTTTGACAGTATACTGAATAGATGAAAGTAATTGATCTACATTGTCACCTTATACTTCACAGAAAATTGTAAGAATTAAAACATTCTCTTCCATATGCTAATTAACAGATGAATAAAGTGAACGTCAGGAGGCAAAGTCGTTTTGCAGGTCAAAACGGTACTATTTTAAAATCACCAACCTACACTGGAACCACTTAAGTTGGTAATGTGGCCTTTGATAGCTTGTCTTAAAAACTGAGTCATCAGACTTTTACAAGCATCTAACTGGACCCATAGAAGTGTATTAACTAGCATTTCTCCTCAAGTTTGTGTAAGTACATAATTAAACCCTCATGTCTTTTAACCTTTACAAATTCTATTCTGGACTATTAGTACATTTATTACTGAGAAAGAATATCCTGGAGTATTATTGCAGTTCTATCGTGTTGTTTTTTAACTATTTCGAGAACGTTATCTCTGAAATGCGGAAACAGTAAATTTCAGAAAGATAAAACAACAATGATTC
>SJYX01001519.1:155984-188446 GCA_006410675.1 Oreotragus oreotragus
CCCCCATCCCTGGGATTCTCCAGGCAAGAACACTGGAGTGGGTCGCCATTGCCTTCTCCAATGCATGAAAGAGAAAAGTGAAAGTGAAGTCGCTCAGTCTGTGCGACTAGTAGCGACCCCATGGACTGCAGCCCACCAGGCTCCTCCGTCCATTGGATTTTCCAGGCAAGAGTACTGGGGTGGGGTGCCATTGCCTTCCCCGGTGCGTCCCTTATACCGGTGAGATTAATGGTTTCATTTAAAAGCAATGAAAAAACAAGTAGACAGCTAGCGCCTTGAGTGTTCTGCCAGATAAAAGTTCACCTGCTCACAGCAGTGTCCTTTTTTATTTTCCTACTTGGTTAAAAGGTAGTAAGTATACATTCATATTCTCAGGCATTTGTGTACATGTTTATTATATATGGCTGTAATGTAAATACACTATAAATATATCATATACTAAAATACAACTATGATCTGAGGTTTCTATGTTGGTGATCTCAAGGTTCTAGTGATATGCAGTTTGGTAAAAATTTTATTTATCCTATCAATTCCAAGTTCATGTTACTAATTAGCCTCTGTATTAAGTTTCATAAATTATATGAATTAATATCTGCATACAAACAATGTATATGTTTTCTAAATTGTGATTAAATGAAAATAAACCGTGAGGGTTGCTCACAGGCTCCTGTTTTAACACAGGAAGAACAAGCTTGAGCGCTGTGCTCCTCTGTGTTGCTTGTTATTCAGTCACTAAGTCTTGTCCAACTCTGCGACCCCGTGGACTGCAGCATGCTAGACTTCCCTGTCCTTTTTAGGTAACCTAATTTTTGGTCTCAGCAATGTAAAGTTTAATTCCCATTTAAAGTGGAAATGCCTACTTTAGGAGTTGTTTTTCTGAAGATTACACAAGGTAGCACGAAAATGTCCTATAAGTAGGAAATAGGAGGCACCTGTTCGTTGCCTCCTCCAGCGGTTTTTCTGTCAAAAACTGTTTTTCCATTGGTGTCTGTGTTTTCGCCTTTCTCCTTTACAGGATAATGAATTGGAAAAGATCACAAGGAGGTTCACCATGGAGCTGGCAAAGAAGGGCTTTATTGGTATGTATTGCCATGTAGGTTTCCACAGCGTGGGAACATCTAAAAAGTAGTTGTCCTAATTTTAAACTCCTGCTTTTGTCTGTACATGGATACAGACGTGGATGGACTTGCCCTTTTCCTTTGAGAACTTGGGTTCTGTGTGAAACATGGTGAGCGCACCAGGGCATGTTCATGACTCCGCTCTAATTGAAAAGTTCACGTTCTCAGTATACGGTGTGGACGGCGGCAGAGGTCACTTGCGCCTCCTCTTGTACAGACATAACATTGTAGGGTTTTGGATCACTGTAATAGCACTGAACCACAGGCGCAGTCACCATTGTGACATCCAGAAAGATTTTAGGACCTAAATAATACCTTCATCGTGAATAATTTTTACTATGCGAAAAGGAGTTTTGCCATAATAATCCTGTTCTGAAAGCAGTGAGAAAACATGCTATTTGGAATCGGAGGCTGAAGCAGGCCTTTCCCTTCAGAGAAGTGGGCGCAGGCTGGGAGGTGTGGAGGCTCATTCTGATGACTCACTCTGCCATCACTGGCTGATTCCTGGGGCTCCTAATGTTTGTTACTAGGAGTTTTTGCCAGTCAGACTAAATTTCTGAGGGTACTGATACTCATTTTCTTTATGTTTTTGTATCATAGTATTATGTGTATCATACATTATTTTGTGTGAGATGTGAATATTCTTTGATGTATAATTATTATTTAATCCATTTAAGTTTCATTGTTTATTGTCCCGAAAGATTCTGATTTGTGGTAAAAATAATAATAATAATAATAAAATCGTTTGATAGAATTTTGCTACCGTAGTTTAACATAGCAAACTCAGAAAACTAAACAGGAAAGAAAAGTTCTTTTTCTGTTTTCCTGACCCTCTGTTTTTCTTTCTCAGTGTTCTTCTCACTGTGGACACGTTCCTAATGACCTAACATATTCCTATCTTGAAGTTNTAATAATAATAATAAAATCGTTTGATAGAATTTTGCTACCGTAGTTTAACATAGTAAACTCAGAAAACTAAACAGGAAAGAAAAGCTCTTTTTCTGTTTTCCTGACCCTCTGTTTTTCTTTCTCAGTGTTCTTCTCACTGTGGACACGTTCCTAATGACCTAACATATTCCTATCTTGAAGTTTCTCCTTCTAGTAACACGAAAACTTTACTAGGTTCGTCCTGTCTTTCATCATTTAAAAGGCATTTGGCCTCTTGGCACGTCCTCCCTGACACTGCTGTGGGCTTTACTTGCAGTCATTGTACAGGGGAAGCACTAATGAGGTGGCAGAGTAACAGCTAATTCAGGTAGCCTTCATAATTTTTTACATCGTAGCTTAGCTTAAACCTCAAACATGTTTGATAGCCTTGAGTGGTATCAGGCTTTATTCAGTTGTATTTATTGCCCATATATAGAGTATATACAACTTAATTTTCTCTATATTGATAAGAACGCTGTTATTTCAAAGGTTAAAAAGTGATTCATTAAAACACTGAAAGCTTAAATATTAGGAATTTAACTTTTCTGTTTATGTATAAAAGCTTTACTAAGCCACTCTGCAACTAAGCTGACATCTGGGCCCAGAAAGCTTTATAGCCTAAGAGGGAGGCAGTGGCTTTCCTTTGCTCTCTCTAGGGCACAGAATTAGTCCTGAGCAAGTCTTAGGAACTGACATCATTTCAGCTATTTTCTGACTTGCCTTTCCAGAGTTTCGGATTATGAGTTAGACCTGAGTCAGGGTCCTAGCCCTGTCGTACTGAATGAGTTTAAGGTCAGCTTTTCAATTTCTGCACACAAAAATATTGTCGCCTGGGGTTTTGGTAGGGATGCCTTGGATCTGTTGGCTTATCTGTAGCATGTTGCCATCTTAACCATAGTGAGTCTTCTCATCCACGAGTACTGAATGTCTTTCCATTTGTTTACTCATATTTTCCAGTTTTCTAGGTACAAGTTTGTACTACTTACTGTTAAGTTTATTCATAAGTATTTTATTTTTTCTGATACTGTTCTAAGAGATACTGGTCTTCAGTATTCTTATGAAGTCTTTCATATCAAGATAATACTGGCCTCATAGAATGAATTGAGAAGTGGTCCTTCGTTTTTCTTTTTTTTTTTTAGTTTGTGAAAGGGTGTTAATTCCGTTATGTGCATTTGGATATTGTCTTTTAAACTGTGGAGTTCCCTTTTCATCCCCCTATGACTGTGCACCAAAGTCACCTGTCTAGCTTTACCTCTGTACTCCTGCAAGAGCAGTTGCTTTTTCAGTCAACTTTTTATGTTATTTTGCTGTTACAGGATTGAGTGTTAAAAGGCTAGGCTTTCACACCTGTACTTTGTAAGGTGTTTGAGAATTTACCTGTAACTCGGGAATTATTTGTAATCTGTGTGTCCCTATGCGTTGATTTTGTATGGAGTAGTAATAATACTTTGTGGTTTTACTTTGGGTAACAATTTAGTCTCTGAGTTGTGTGACTCTTTGGCAACCCCATAGACTGTAGCCGTTCATCCTCCTCTGTCCATGGGGTTCCCCAGGCAAGAATACTGGCGTGGGCTGCCATTTCCTTCTCCAGGGGATCGTCCCGACCCAGGGAGCGAGCCAGGCTTGCTGCATCGCAGGTGAATTCCTGACTCCTGAGCCATCTGGGAACCTCTAAAAGGATGCAGGAGCAATTTGCATTTTAAAGTTGTTGTTTTCTTTTCATAAAGGTAACGAGTTTGTATTTTACAGTTGAAACAATATAGAAAGCTATAAACAAGACTGAACTCTAAATAGAGTGAAAAGGTTTGTTTATCTTTCTAAACCTCTGCATACATTTATATGGAAATAAGCATAGTTATTACACTTGGGTATACAGAGAAGGACTTCTCTACTGGTTCACTAGGAAAGAATCTGCCTCCCAAACTTGCAGGAGACGCAAGTTTAATCCCTGGGTTGGGAAGATTCCCTAAAGAAGGAGATAGCAGCCTACTCCAGTATTCTTGCCTGGAAAATTCCATGGACAAAGGAATCTGTCAGGCTACAGTCTGTGGGCTTGCAGAGAGGCTGACACAACTTAGGGACTAAACAATAACAAATGTATAAAGAAAGAGAAGTTTATATGAGTGGGAACTCAGACTTGCTACACAAAACCTGCTTTTTTCTTCACATGTACGTTTTAACGATGATTCCAAGTCATTTACATGGGTGCACATCACTCTTTTTAACTGCTGAATAGTCTTTCTTTGCATGATATACTGTATTTTAGTTAACTGATCCACTAAACAGGTTGTTTTGTATTCTTACTTACCTTTTTGTTGAGTATATCTCTATATGTTCCTGCCTCTACAGATTTAAGTGGGCACATCTAATACATTTCCATCTGAGGTCTCATAGGACATCAGCGTTAGGACTATCATTGTTGCTTGTCACTGCCTGTGGGCTCACTTCTTGTTACCTTCAAACCGTTTAATTTGCTGCTCTGAGGAACTGAAAGCCAAGGTCTAAAACTTCCTATACCGAGTAAGCTTTTAATAACAGGTCAAAGCAGGACTCTGTCGCAGGTCAAAGTATTACGGGCTTAACACAGTTGCCTCAGCGCTGTGTGTTTTTGCTTTCTCTGCTTGGTGAGGAGGGCTTACATCCCCAGGAAGCAGGTGTGTCGTTGTGCTGTGTGTGTCATACACACACACTTTCTAACTGCAGCCTCCTTATGCCGCTGTAGTCCCTTAAGTGCAGCTTAAGGAACTGAGGTCAAGAGAGGTTAGACTGGTTTGTCTGTGCTTGCACATTGAGAAGTCTGTTGAGTGGTGTATCTGTTGTACAGAGCTAATTTCCAAACTCAGAGAAGTGATCACTAGTGGGAGAAGTTACGTAACACTGTGTGTCAACTTTGTAATGGAACATTTAGTATTCCTATGATTTGAACTAGTAACCTAGATGAAATCGGAAGTTTTCTAGCCATGGTAGCTTTGTTATTATAGAGAACTGCAAGGATGTGTTTGAGATGCATTCGTCTTAAACATTGGTGCCATGCCCTTTCTCTGTGTCCCCAGGTCCTGGCATTGATGTGCCCGCCCCAGACATGAGCACAGGCGAGCGGGAGATGTCCTGGATTGCCGACACCTACGCTAGCACTATAGGGCACTTTCTAGCCATGGTAGCTTTGTTATTATAGAGAACTGCAAGGATGTGTTTGAGATGCATTTGTCTTAAACATTGGTGCCATGCCCTTTCTCTGTGTCCCCAGGTCCTGGCATTGATGTGCCCGCCCCAGACATGAGCACAGGCGAGCGGGAGATGTCCTGGATTGCCGACACCTACGCTAGCACTATAGGGCACTATGTGAGTACTCAGCAAGGCCTGAAGGCTTCGTTTGTTATCTGTCAGAAGTAACAGTTCAAATGATGACGCGCGTAAGGGGCGCGTTCGTCAAGTCTGCCTCGTTTCATATTATTCTACTTCCTGTCCATCTTGCACCTTGGGCTTCCCAGGAGGTGCAGGTCCAACCCCTCAGTCAGGAAGATCCCCTGGAGAAGCAAGTGGCAGCCCACTCCAGTGTTCTTCCCTGGGAAATCCCGCTGATAGAGGAGCCTGGCAGGCTGCAGTCTACGGGGCTGCAAAAGCGTCAGACACAAGTTAGTGACTAAACAACAGTCTTACATCATAGATACAGTGAACCTGGGTTAGGCTTTTACTCACATGCAGTCCTGTTCTCAACACTGGGATGGGACCCTCAAAGATCACCTACCAGGGCAGGATTCATTACAAGACAGTAGAGGGGAAATGTAACAAACATGGATTATTATTATACATTACATAGTACTGAATGGAGAAGGACATGGCAACCCACTCCAGTGTTCTTGCCTGGAGAATCCCAGGGACAGAGGAGCCTGGTGGGCTGCTGTCCATGGGGTCACACAGAGTCGGACACGACTGAGTGACTAAGCACAGCACAGCACAGAGGGGAAATAAAGAAGCGTTCAATTCGGGCTTTTCCCTCAAAGAAACTAAGACATATTAAACAGATAAGGTATGGAGATAGTATGATAGCAGGGTGGAGAGTTTCTGAAGGCAGGCTTCCTGGAAGGAGGTATTTGGTCAGGGCTAGACCTTGAAAATGGAGAGAATTCAATGTGGGGATTTGGGAAATAGGCAGAGACGCTGTAGAGCTCGGGTTGCCTGAAGACAAGGCACATTTAGAAAGGCGACAGGAGAATGAAGGAGTGCGTGAAAGAATGAGGAAATACTAAGTCCCAGTGTTCTTGTTTACCTTGCTAGTCAGCGGGGAGCCTTTGAGGCTGACTCTTCCTTAGGGGAGAGGGGCTGGCTGCAGTGTTGGGCTAGAGCAAAGAGATGGCCTCCACAGTGTCAGCAGGACGGGGCTGCACGTGTGGGACCAAGGCGAAGGACGAGGTTGAGTCAGAAAGCACCAGGAGGACTTGGGCCTCTGGGCTGCGTGGAAGTCATACCACTGACACAGAACACAGGGACAGTTGACCTTCTGTCCTTGAAGGGTGGAGCCTTGAAAACCACTTAGGGATAGAAAGAGAAAGGAACTGAGGAAAGACACTTTGTTACCCAAAACCTGGATTCACCTTGATGGGTGTTAGGCCAAGACGTGGGCAGCCTGAGGACTGGCTAGGCTTACCACTCAGAGCAAGTCAGCACTAGGGATCTTTCCCAAAGTGGCGTCTCCCAGGACAGCAAGAGCGGGAGCCTTTTAAGCCAAGGGTACATGCATATTTATGAAGGGGCTTGGGTGGTTGGCAGAGTCCAAGCTTTAGTTGACTGAACTTACTAAGGTCAGAAAAGGTCAACATCATCTTCCTTTAGATTTCAGTTGATCTGATGGTTGAGTGCTGAGACCTGTTCAAGTACAAGCATTGTGGACAGGCTTAGATAACAGAATGGCTTTTCTTTTGTGAGGAAGGCTTTGCCTGATTCTCTTCCTCAAAGAACTCCATACCTTAACTGCTCACAATTTATTCTAAAAATACAGAGAGATCACTTACTACCATGCAAGGCTTATAAAGTACAAGCAAGGTAGGGGTTCAGGATGGGGGACACAAGTACACCCGTGGCTGGTTCATGTCAGTGTATGGCAAAAACCACCACAATGTTGTAAAGTAATTAGCCTCCAATTAAAATAAATAATGTTTTTTTAATTGGAGAATGAAAAAAAATAATAAAGTACAAGCAAGGTGTTCAATACAATTGGGGTAAAGGCCAGAAGGAAGCATTTTGATGCCATGAAAAGAGTACTGGGAACCTAACCACGCCTCTGGAGTACGATCAGAAAAGCCTCCTTGAGATGTAGCCTTTGGTCTACACTCTGAAAGAGTTCTACTTACCAACCAGGGGAAGAGGTGCTAGCCAAGGGTTAGCGGCAGAAGGAAGCACCTGGGTCCTCATGTGGAGAGAAGCGAGCCCGAGAGGCTGAGGGAAGACTGGCAGCCAGAGGAGAGAGGCCATGAGACAGGCCCGCAGAAGGGTCAGACCAGATCCCTAGCTTGTAGGTGACAGCAAGGACTTTGGTCTTTGTCCTGGAAACAGAGGGAAGCCAGTGAAATGCCAAGTGAGCGGCTGTGTGCCACAGTAGGCTTCACCGTGTGTGCAGCAGAAAACGGGACTGTTGGGGAGAGAAGACTGCACAGGAGCCCCGAAGCGCCAGTGGCCTGCCATAGAGTTGAGAGGAATGGACAGACTGCAGAGTGTTTGCGGGGTGGAGGGGGAAGCAGTTAGTTACGGAAGAATAAGAAGTACCAAGAGCTCTGCACTGAGGATGCTGGGGGTGGTTCTGAGGAGAGGCCAGCTCGGCAGCTAGGCTGGAAGAGTGAGGATGGAGCCAGACTTCAGGGGGGCTGTGGAGAGGGAAGTAGGGCATGAAGAGTAGCCTTCACTTAAGAAAAAGGGCGCTGGCGAGAAGACAACTTGAAAGGTGCCTGTTTTCCAAAGAGAAAGGTTTTTGTTGTTGTTTGGCATGTGGATTGGCTGTGGGCCGCAGATTCATCTCTTACGGGCCCTAGCGGAAAATCAGCTGTAGAAGAGGAGGAATATTGTTTCCTGGGAAAGAGAGGAAGGGGGCCACAGCGTCTAGTGGAGAAATTCAGACTTGTCTCGTTTCCTGCGGTGACGCAGTATGTGTGTAGTCGGCAGCACGGATAAACAGCCGGGGTCTAGGACGGGCTGCGTCACATGCCAGCTCTGTGACCTGCGGCAAGTGCCTTCAGCTCCCTGTCTCGCGTTCCTGTCTAGAAAATGACAGTAGTGCCTAGTTCCTGCGATAGCCATTAGGATTAAGTGAGTCAGAGAAGAATGTGGCTCTTGGTAACCACAAAAAGTAAGTATAAATACTACACCAGGTAAATTCTGCAAATCCCCTAAAACAAGAGCAATATGAGGCACTTAAAAGAATTTTGGTTTTGACTGCCATTCCCAAAAGGTTGCTTTTCTGTGTTACCTTCTTATGTTAAATGAGCTCTGGGTATGGTCTTTTTAAGCAAAGCATTAGATTGAATAGGACAAAGCAGTGGGCAGTACATTATTTCCTAGCTCATTCGCAAAGGTGACAAAAGAAAGTCTTGTGGGCTTTGCCAGCTAAACCTTAGACTAAATGCTGGTTAAGAGACTGTCCTTAAAATGATAGGAAATCCAAAATCAGGGCCAGGCCTGAGATAAGAAGCCATAGCTTTTGTTACTTGTGTTCAGATGTGAGGGCACTGGAAAGCAAGCAAGTTCTCCACCCTGGCCCAGGCTTTCCAGAACAATTAAGTATGTGGGGCAGCTCGCAGCCAGCCGGCACAGTGCCTGACCTCAGAGAGGATCGCTGTCAGCTCCAACATTTGCATTTTCTCTGTTCAAAAGCATTTGGCACCTGGTTTGTAATTCTGTATTCATAAGCATTAACTATTCATGAAGGAAAACTGTGGGAAAACTACTAATACCATAAATCACTTTACTGGACCATTTTGGTTTTTTTCCTTTATCCTCTTTGTTGGTAATGATACAGCTAACACAATCCTAAATTCTCTCTGTAAAAGTATTTATAGTCATTTTTTAACTTCCCCAGCTAGAACATTGGAGGGTAAGGGATATGGTATGAAATAAGGCACTTTATCTTATTTCATACGGGTAGCAAATCGCCTCAGTTTATTAAATAGTACATACTTCAGCCACTGACGTAAAATGCTTCTTGTGCTTTATGCTGACTTCCTGTATAATTCAGACTGTGTTCTCATGTCCCCCCATCGATGTGTCTGTCGCACTGTTCTGGTTGCTCCAGTTTTCAGTTCAGTTCAGTTCAGTCACTCAGTTGTGTCTGATTCTTTGACCCCATGGACTGCAGCCCGCAAGGCTTCGCTGCCCATCACCAACTCCCAGAGCTCACTCAGACTCATGCCCATTGAGGCAGTGATGCCATCCAACCATCTCATCTTCTGTCGTCCCGTTCACCTCCCCACTTCAATCTTTCCCAGCATTAGGGTCTTTTCAGAAAGTCAGTTCTTCGCATCAAGTGGCCAAAGTGTTGGAGTTTCAGCTTCAGCAGCAGTCCTTCCAATGAACACCCAGGACTGATCTCCTTTAGGATGGACTGGTTGGATCTCCTTGCAGACCAAGGGGCTCTCAAGAGTCTTCTCCAACACCGCAGTTCAAAAGCTTCCATTCTTTGACATTCAGCTTTCTTTCTAGTCCAACTCTCACATCCATACATGACTACTAGAAAAACCATAGCTTTGACTAGACGGACCTTTGTTGGCAACGTAATGTCTCTGCTTTTTAATATGCTGTCTAGGTAGTCAAAACTTTTCTTCCAAGGAGCAAGCATCTTTTAATTTCATGGCTGTAGTCACCATCTGCAGTGATTTTAGAGCCCAAAAAAATAAAGTCTGTCACTGTTTCCCCATCTATTTGCTATGAAGTGATGGGACCAGATGCCATGATCTTAGTTTTCTGAATGTTGCGCTTTAAGCCAACTTTTTCACTCTCCTCTTTCACTTTCATCAAGAGGCTGTTTAGTTCACTTTCTGCCATAACATCTGAGGTTATTGATATTTTCTCCCAGCAATCTTGATTCCAGCTTGTGCTTCATCCAGGCCAACATTTCTCATGATGTACTCTGCATATAAGTTAAATAAGCAGGGTGACAATATACATACAACCTTGACGTACTCCTTTCCCAATTTGGAACCAGTCTGATGTTCCATGTCCAGTTCTAACTGTTGCTTCCTGACCTGCATACAGATTTCTCAGAAGGCAGGTCAGGTGGTCTGGTATTCCCATCTCTTTTGACGAATTTTCTGCAGTTTGTTGTGATCCACACAGTCAAAGGCTTTGGCATAGTCAATAAAGCAGAAACAGATGTTTTTCTGGAACTCTCTTGCTTTTTTGATGATCCATTGGATGTTGGCAATTTGATCTCTGGTTCCTCTGCCTTTTCTAAAACCAGCTTGAACATCTGGAATTTCAGTTCATGAGCATTACTTTTTTTTTTTTTTGAGCATTACTTTACTAGCATGTGAGATGAGTGCAATTGTGCAGTAGTTTGAGCATTCTTTGGCATTGCCTTTCTTTGGGATTGGAATGAAAAATGACCTTTTCCAGTCCTGTAGCCACTGCTGAGTTTTCCAAATTGTCTGGCATATTGAGTGCAGCACTTTCACAGCATCATCTTTCAGGATTTGAAATAGCTCAGNTCCTTCATCCAGACCAGCATTTCTCATGATGTACTCTGCATATAATTTAAATAAGCAGGGTGACAATATACAGCCTTGACGTACTCCTTTCCCTATTTGGAACCAGTCTGTTGTTCCTTGTCCAGTTCTCATTGTTGCTTCTTGACCTGCATTCAGATTTATTAAGAGTCAGGTCAAGTGGTCTGGTATTCCCATCTCTTGAATTTTCTACAGTTTGTTGTGATCCACACAGTCAAAGGCTTTGGCATAGTCAATAAAGCAGAAACAGATGTTTTTCTGGAACTCTCTTGCTTTTTTGATGATCCATTGGATGTTGGCAATTTGATCTCTGGTTCCTCTGCCTTTTCTAAAACCAGCTTGAACATCTGGAATTTCAGTTCATGAGCATTACTTTTTTTTTTTTGAGCATTACTTTACTAGCATGTGAGATGAGTGCAATTGTGCAATAGTTTGAGCATTCTTTGGCATTGCCTTTCTTTGGGATTGGAATGAAAAATGACCTTTTCCAGTCCTGTAGCCACTGCTGAGTTTTCCAAATTTGCTAGCATATTGAGAGAGGCACTTTCACAGCATCATCTTTCAGGATTTGAAATAGCTCAGCTGGAATTCCATCACCTCCACTAGCTTTGTTTGTAGTGATGCTTCCTAAGGCCCACTTGACTTCACATTCCAGGATGTCTGATTCTAGATGAGTGATCACACCATCGTGATTATCTGGGTCATGAAGATCTTTTTTGTATAGTTCTTCTGTGTATTCTTGCCACCTCTTCTTAATATCTTCTGCTTCTGTTAGGTCCAGACCATTTCTGTCCTTTATTGTCCTTACTTTATGTTAAATTCCTAGAAACCATGTTTCTCCCATCAGAAAGTACAGTATACTTTATTATATATTTTCTAGGAATGAGAATCTGAAAAAGTGAGATTTATCTCTGTTGTTGAAAGTATACCTTAAAGACACACTCACTTCTAATGAGTATAATTTTAATTTTGCGCCCCTTTTTTTTTTTTAACAGGATATTAATGCCCATGCCTGTGTTACTGGTAAGCCCATCAGTCAGGGTGGAATCCATGGACGGATCTCTGCTACTGGCCGGGGAGTTTTCCATGGGATTGAAAACTTCATCAATGAGGCTTCTTACATGAGTATTTTAGGAATGACACCAGGATTCGGAGATAAAACCTTTGCGGTTCAGGTAAAAATGTTTGTGCTCTCTGAAGGAATGACTGGAAAATAGGCAGTAAGCTTTTGGGTGTCTTTAGATTTGCTCCATGGGATTGAAAACTTCATCAATGAGGCTTCTTACATGAGTATTTTAGGAATGACACCAGGATTCGGAGATAAAACCTTTGCGGTTCAGGTAAAAATGTTTGTGCTCTCTGAAGGAATGACTGGAAAATAGGCAGTAAGCTTTTGGGTGTCTTTAGATTTGCAAGCTTTGAAGACTCCTTTGGAGTGAGGCTGACTTCCTGTGCTGTGCTAGTTTCTGTCGTGAAGCATAGCGGTTCAGGGACACATGCATGTAGATTCTTTTCCATTGTGGTTTGTCACAGAATAGTGAATATATTTGCCTGTGCTACACAGTAGGACCTTGCTTTTCACCCATCCCATACTCACATCTGCTAATCCCAGACTCCCAATCCATTCCTCCTTCGCCCCCTCCCCCTTGGCAACTACAAATCTGTTCTGTGAGTAGAAACAGTGATGGTCTTAGGGGCTGTTTCTCGTGTGGGCGCACCCCTATGTAGCCTGCATGGGTTTAGTGTTGCTTCACACGAGGGCCGTTTTTAGGTGGGTGCCTGCCGCCTCTTTCCTCAGTGTATGCTAGCCGTTATCCCCTGGATAGGAAGTGTGACTGGTGTTGTGACCACAGCCTGCACTGGATATTCAGCGAGGCCACCCCTTTGCTAAGCACGGCCCGAGGGCTCAGCTCTGACTTCAGCCCCACTCTGTGTGTGGGAAATCTGCAAGTGCCAGCTCCAAGAGCCCAGCAAGGGGGCAGCAGGGTGCGTGTTCCCAGTGCCTGCAGAGAAAGAGGGCGCTGTGGCAGCCCTGCCCCGTGCTTCACATGCCCTTAACGGTGGCACATCCTTATCCTCCTGTGTCTGTGGCAGGGCCAGGCTTCTTCACACACACTCTGTTGCAGCCATACCACACTCAGGCTGTCCCCATGCAGCCGACAGCAGTCCTCCCCCAGGGCTGTCCTCTCAGCTCCGAGTTTCAGCACTCACCCCCACCTCTACCAGCAGACGTGTACTTTAAGCTGGGTGCGCTGGGTGGTGGCACGGGCAGTCTGTGCAGGTCTCTTCTCTGACCTGCCTGCCACAGAACAGTTGTTGCTCTCTTCTGAGCCTCTAAACCCCCTTCCTGATCTCCCCCGCCTGTGAGGCGGCTTCCCAGGACACAGGACCCTCTCCCCTCCTGTAGCTCCCTTCAGGGCTTCTCTGGTGGCTCAGACAGTAAAGAGTCACCGGTAGCGCAAAAGACCAGGGTTCAGTCTCGGTCAGGGAGGATTTCCTGGAGAAGGGAATGGCTACCTACTGCCGTATTCTTGCCTGGAGAATTCCATGGACGGAGGAGCCTGACAGGCCACAGTCCATGGGGTCACAAAGAGTCAGACACAACCGAGTGATTAACACTTTTGCACTTTCATTCCAGGAGCACAGGTCCCATTCCACTTCCCTTTTTTTTTTTCTTTCATCCTACCTGACTAATAGATCTTTCTTGTCCTTTCAGGTGTTTGAGGTCTAGTGGTTATTAGGTATTCTGTGAAAATTGTTCCATTTATAGATATATTTTTGATATATTTTTGCAAAGAGGCGAGTTCCACATCCTTACACTCTCATTTGGAGCCTCTAGATTTGCAGTTTTTAGAATTTGATCCTTTGGATCTCTTAAGGTTTAAAATGGACATTTGCAGAGCACATCCTCTTAAACTATTATGTGTATACATGGTGATCCAGATTTCAGCTTTTGATCGATGTTTGATTAGTTTGCTTAGAAGAATCGAAATTAAGTTGAATGCCACTTTAAAGTAAGACTCACGTTCCTCCCAGTTAGTGACTTATCTTTTCATGACCATAGGACGTCTGGCCACCAGGGACTGAGCTTCTAGGTAATTGCCATTTCTTTATAAGTCAGCAAGCTGCTCGTAACTGAATGTCTTCAGGACTCACTAGCACAAATTACAAAGGGTTGAGTTCTGAATTCCGAAACACAGAAATTTATTATTAAAGAGAGACATGGTTTCTTTTGTTAAAAGAATTTTGAGAATTACTTGTAAACTAATAGAATGTGTATTGGTCAGAATCTGACTTAACCATCTGTGCTAGGACTTTGATTTTTGTTTCATGTACAACTGTTGTTCACAGGGATTTGGTAATGTGGGCCTGCACTCTATGAGATATTTACATCGTTTTGGTGCTAAATGTGTTGCTGTTGGTGAGTCTGATGGCAGCATATGGAATCCAGATGGTATTGACCCAAAGGAACTGGAAGACTTCAAATTGGTATGTTGTTTTTATATCTGAGGAGTTTGACCACTTGGATGTTATAAAGTTGAAATAAGCATTATTGAAATATGTTTCCATTGCTTATTTTTAAATTAGTTTTTATTGGGGTATAGTTGATCTACAGTGTTGCATTAGTTTCTACTGCGCAGTGCAGTGAGTCAGGCATGCATATATCCGCGCATTCGTTTCTACTGCACAGTGAAGTGAGTCAGGCATGCATATATCCGCGCATTCGTTTCTGCTGCACAGTGAAGTGAGTCAGTCATGCATATATCCGCGCATTCGTTTCTACTGCGCAGTGAAGTGAGTCAGGCATGCATATATCCGCGCACTAGTTTCTGCTGAGCAGTGAAGTGAGTCAGGCATGCATATATCCGCGCATTCGTTTCTACTGTGCAGTGAAGTGAGTCAGGCATGCATATATCCACGCATTAGTTTCTACTGTGCAGTGCAGTGAGTCAGGCATGCATATATCTGTGCACTAGTTTGTACTGCGCAGTGAAGTGAGTCAGGCATGCATATATCTGCACATTAGTTTCTACTGCACAGTGAAGTGAGTCAGTCATGCATATATCCGCTCTCTGGGTGCTGCCCCAGGTGGGTCATTCACAGGGTATGGAGTAGAGTTCCCTGTGCCGTCCAGTAGATTCTTAGTGGTTATCTGTTTTTATATGTAGCAGTCTCAGTCCTGATGTCTCGGTTTATCCCTTCCCCCTCCCCCCCTGGGTAACCATAAGGTGACTTTCTGCACCTGTGACTTGTCTCTGTTCTGTAGACAGGCTCGTTAGGCCCCTGTTTAGATTGCACGTGTGAGCAATGTCATGCGTTTGTCTCTGTCTGGCGGTCTTCACTCAGGAGGACAGTCTCTAGGCCCGTCCGTGTCCCTGCCAATGGCATAGCCTCATGCCTTTTTCTGGCTGAGTGATGCCCCATTGTGTGTGTGCACTGTCCCTTCTCTGCCCGTTCCTCTCTCAGTGGACACTTACGTTGCTTCTATGCCCTGGCTACTTACGTACATCTTTTTGAATTACAGTTTTCTCCAGATATATGCCCAGGGGTGGGATTGCTGAGTCATACTCTAGCTCTATTTGTAGGCACCTCCATACTGTGCTTCGTATTGGCGATGCCGATTTACATTCCCACCAACAGTGTAGGTGGGTTNACGTTGCTTCTATGCCCTGGCTACTTACGTACATCTTTTTGAATTACAGTTTTCTCCAGATATACGCCCAGGGGTGGGATTGCTGAGTCATACTCTAGCTCTATTTGTAGGCACCTCCATACTGTGCTTCGTATTGGCGATGCCGATTTACATTCCCACCAACAGTGTAGGTGGGTTCCCTTTTCTCCACAAACTCTCCAGTATTTATTGTTTGTAGATTTCTTGTTGAAGGCCATTCTGACCAGTGCAAGGTGGTACCTCATTGTACAGTTGTTTTGTTTTTAATATGTTATTTATTTATTGGCTGAGCTGTATTTTCGTTGCTGGGCTTCAGCTGCAGTGAGAGGAGGCTTCTCTCTGGTTGCCATGCAGGAACCTCTCGTGGCAGTAGTTTGTCTTGTTGCAGCACAGGCTGAGGGCACGAGAGCTTCAGTAGTTGCGACTCTTGGGCTCTGGGGCGCAGGCTCAGTAGCTGAAGTGCACACACTTAGTTGCCCCAAGGCCTGTGGATTGTTCCCGGATCAGGGATCAAACTGGTGTCCCCTGCGTTGCAAGGTTCTTAACCACTGACCCACCAGGGAAGCCCTTCACTGTAGTTTTGATTTGCTTTTTTCTAATAACTAGTGATGCTGAGCATCTTTCCATGTGCCTCCTGGGCACCTGTCTGATAACTAGTGATGCTGAGTGTCTTTCCGTGTGCCTCCTGGGCATCTGTATGTCTTTTTTGGAGAAATAGCTATTTAGGTCTTCCTTTCATTCTTCTGTTTGTTTTTTTAGCGAGCTGCATGAGTATATTTTGGAGATTAATCCCTTGTTGGTCTCTTCATTTGCAAATATTTTCTCCCTTCTGTGTGTTGTCTTTTCACTTTGTTTGCTTATGAGACTTCATATTATAGGCACTGAACATAAACTTTTAAACTCTGTTGCAGCCATTAATTCTGATTTTTAATCAATTATAGCAACATGGAACAATCCTGGGCTTCCCCAAAGCAAAGATCTATGAAGGGAGCATCTTGGAGGTTGACTGTGACATACTGATCCCTGCTGCCAGCGAGAAGCAGCTGACCAAGTCCAATGCACCAAGAGTCAAGGCCAAGGTGACATGATGATGGGTTCAGTCTTACTAATGTGGTTGAAGGTCATAGAAAAGCTCCAGTGGGTTTCTTCTTTTAAAAAAAAGCTTTACTGGGATATAATTCACATATAGTTCCCCAGCATGCAATTTAAAGGGGAATTTTTTGTCTCTCTCACTGTCCTCTCCCATGCACACATATCTCTGAGGCTCAGCTGGAGGGGATTTCACAGTGTTATCAGCATTTCTCTATGTTTCTAACTTTCTTGCAGATCATTGCTGAAGGTGCCAATGGACCAACAACTCCAGAAGCTGATAAGATTTTCCTAGAGAGGAACATCATGGTTATTCCAGTAAGTAAACTATGTTTGCCAGGTTTTGTATGTACTCAGAGTCATAATTGTTCTTTGCATGGAATTGTGGGGAGAGGAGTGTTAGTTTCCCAAGCCTTAGTGAATTTTTCATCTTTAGTTTGCTTTTAAGAAAATAAGTGGAAGTGTGGTTAATATAATAAGCCTGTCCAAAAAAAAAAGACAGTTCACTTGGACCTGAACATTTTCTTTCAACTTCAGGCTCTTTCTTGAGTATGTATTTAGACTTCTTAAATCCAGTTATATAAATGTAAAATGTGCTCGAAATACTACTGTAACCTGCAAATGTTCCTCTCTCCTTTCACTCAGAAAGCTAATATGAGTAACATGTGCTTAAGTTTTTCATTGGTTAAGCATGGGGTCTGTAGCAAAAGGCCATTAGAAGTTAGTTGACTTGCAATGCATTTTGAAGAATTCCTTTTGCTGCAAGCACTTTAAAAATTTCAGCTAAACTGAATTTCTTAAGTACAAAATTTCTGCCACTGTCGAAGATATGTATGGGAAGTTTGAAATTTAACGTGCTTTCACATTGAGCTCTTATGTTCACTGTAAGCTTTTATTACAACCATCATCTCATCTTTTTGTATATAGGATCTCTACTTGAATGCTGGAGGAGTGACAGTATCTTACTTTGAGTGGCTGAAGAATCTAAATCATGTCAGCTATGGTCGTTTGACCTTCAAATATGAAAGGGATTCTAACTACCACTTGCTTAGTGAGTTCTGATTATTGTATTCTCTAAGAGTAATCTTTTGGATCATCTAAAAGGTTGGGGAAAGCTGTGTTTAATAAAAGGACTAATTTCCTTTTTTTTTTTTTCCCCCAAAAAAAATTCCAGGATAATTCTGATATGCATCTGGGTTTTAAAAAGTAATTACAGGTTTTTCTATTAAATGGTAGTTTTGGTGATATAGAATTCTGTTATTTTTCTGTTGACCAATAATGATACAGTGGTATTAAGTGGGTAATGGTTACATAATTAGATTTTTTTTCTTTTAGTTTTTAAAATTTTTTTTTAACTGGAGGATAATTGCTTTACAATATTGTGTTGGTCTCTGCCATACATCAACATGAATCCGCCATAGGTATACGTAAGTCCCCTCCCTCTGGAACCTCCCCCCCTCCCTTCTTGTTTAATCTCAGAATAGGAAGCCATTCTGTCTCATGAGTCTTAGACCAAAAATAATACAGTTTCTTTAGAGATATTCAATAGATGAACTCTCTAGAATGTATTTATATTCCAGTGTGTATTCTGCAAGTGTTCCCGGAACATAATCTGCAAGTCAGTAGTATATGAAGAGTCTCAGTTTAAACCCTGTTGACGCTCATCCATTTCTTTCTCACGTTGCTCTTGGTAAAGACCTCTCTAGTGCCAAGAATACTTTGCATCTTCTGATAAGAATGCTGTTTATCTTTGACTAGAGCAGGCTTCGGAGTTAACACTAGTATTTTCCTCAAGCTAAAATAAGACCAAGACCTCCAGCTGAGCTTTACTGAGCCCACTGAGAATCTGGGTGAAGTTTTCCATCAATTCCTGTTCCTTTTTCTTTGTGAAAGAGCCAAGGAAAACCCTGGTAACGGGTGTTATGGAAACAGATCGGTGACCTAAATTCACACTTACATAGGAATTTGGCAAAGTGTTCTATTCTTTTTAGCTCAGTTTTAAATGAGTAACCCTTTTATGTCATTAGCGTTGAAGGTTTCTAAAACTATTCAGTTCAGGATTGTGAATATAGTTTGGGATTACTTTGGGTTGTATTTCTTTTTTTTTTTTTTTTCCTACTAGCAAAATTTTATCTTCATTTCTCGGCTTTTTATAGTGTCTGTTCAAGAGAGTTTGGAAAGGAAATTTGGAAAACATGGTGGAACTATTCCCATTGTACCTACAGCAGAGTTCCAAGACAGGATATCGGTGAGTGTGCTTGTGACAGTGTTTTCCATCCGCGGCCTGCTCTCTTCTTTCGATTAGGCCAGGCAGATTAAATGGGCTTGAGGGGCAGTAACCAAGATGACAATCATATGACTTCCCTTTTCACTATGTTCTAGAAATGGAGTCTCTTAGTGTGAAATAATTCATGGTTCTACTGCTTTTGATATTTTTACAATATAGATGACTCAACAAGTGATTCTAACACGATTGTGAAGAATTATTGTGTATTTTGACTCTCAAGCTTTAGAGAAATAGAACTGAAAAGTAAACATTAGATTGACTTATATAAAGATTGAAATTGCAATATGGACACATTAAGAAAACAGATGAGAAAAGATATTTTATGTTCATTAGCTCTCAATAGAATATATTAATACACATCATAAAGAGAATCTCTTTACCAGTAAATGGCAGACATCATGAAAAAAATCACAGGAAATAGGCTTAGAAGAAATGTTTAACCTCATTGTTAAAGAAATACAAATTAAAATAAGGATCCTTTAATGTATTAAACTAGCACAAACAATGGATCTTATACTCACCATGTCCGTGGTGAAGCAGTTGTACCTTTATTCTGATGACAGTGCAAAAATGTTATTGAAGTGTTCCTGCTCTTTGACACTATAATAACATCCCTTCTAGGAATTAATCCTACAAAAACAGTTCTAAAGGAGAGGAATGATTCCGTGCATGATGTCACTGAACTGTGTGTGTAGTCATTTTCAAAACTAGGTTTAACATTCTGGTGGGGGGGGAGGGCCAGAAAATGGCTAAGTTGTATATCTTATGAAAGAGTCCATCACAGAAAATAATTTAAGACTGTTACAACATGGGGAAATGCCAAGGGCTTCGTTTTGCACAAGAAAATGTTTTTCCCACTCTGGACCCTACCTGTTCTCTTCACAGAGCCTTCCTCTTTTCCACAACTATGTGTCCCTTAGTTCTGGCCCCTCTTCTGGAATACCCAGAGCCACTCCCTGCTCGCGTGTCATCACATCTCTCTTCCCTGAAAGTGCCCTCTGTGTGCCAGCGTGCCGTCTGTCCTTACAGCACAGGGAGGTCACATGCGTTCCCAGCTCCTGCCGCTGCAGCAGCTCCAAGCTGGGCTTCTTGCTCCTCCCCATGGTCGCCCCACGTCCGGCACGTGGCCTGCCACACAGCAGCCAGTGTATCAGTCTTGCAACTTTCAGATGCTTTCAGTGCTTCCAGTTTTCGATTTTAAGGCTGTTTCTCACCTCTTATTGACTTATTTTTTACAGGAGTTTTGTAGTAAGTTTTAGCTGAAAAACAAGTTTTTGCCCCCAGCTCCTTTCCTCTAGTCTCCCCCTCCCCAGCCGTGATCTGGCCCTGCCAGGACCTGTATCGTTGACGTGACCATCTTTTCACTGTCCCTCATCACCCCTATCTTCACTTAAATTCCATTCACCATCATTGCAGTCACTCCCTGGTCTTGTTTTGCTTCTTCACGCCCCCTGGTTAACACCAGAACCTGATGAAATTCCGTGCCCTGCCTCCTCCATTCCTTCCCTGTAGCAGGAGGCCTCACTAACTCTTCAAACTCTGACTTCAAGTAGGCTCTCAGTTCCCCAGCAATTAAGTCACTTTCCCCTGTCCCACTCACCTTCTCGTTTTCCTGGTGATCATGTCATATTTTCTCCTTTTCTCCTCCCCTGCGCTCCAGTTCATGTCCTGGTATCTGTGCACAGAAGAGTGAGGCATCAGGGAACTTGCTCATCTCCACAGCTTCTGGCATCTGTGCCCTGTCACTGTTACAGAGGAACTCTTTGTGCTTCCATCTCAGCCCGCATCTGGTTCTGGGCAACCAGATGACCTGTTTTCAATTTCCAGCAAACCTTTGCCTCTTTCGCATCATCAGTTTTCCCTCTTCAGTCTTTGCTGTCAATGTAACAAATGCTTCCTTAAGAAAATAGAAATCTTTCAATCACACTCGCCCTTCCGGGTCTTGTCATTTTTACTTCCTGTATAGCAAGGGCCTCCAGCCTCTGGGCACCATCTGTGGCCTGTTAGGAACCAGCTGCAAGCCGGAGGTGAGCAGCAGGCAAATAAGTGAAGCCTCATCTGTAGTTATAGCCACTCCCCATTGCTGGCATTACCACCTGAGCTCTGCCTCCTATCAGATCGGCGATGGCATGGTATTCTCATAGGCACACAAACCCTACTGTGACTTGCACATGCCTCACAAGCATTTAGTGCCTGATGATCTGAGGTGGCACTGAAGCAGTGATGCTAGCACTGTGGAGCAGCTGCAGATACAGATCATCAGCAGATCTGACTGCACAGAGACGGTAATAAATCAGTTGCTTGCAGCGCATATCAGAACACTGTCAGCAAAGTGGGACATGATGGTGAGCTGTATACTTCATTATATATCACAGTGTGATAATCATAGAAATAAAGTGCACAATAAATGTGCTTGGGTCACCCCAGAACTGTCCTTCCTCCCCAGTCCATGGGAAGATTGTCTTCCCCAAAACCCGTCCCCGGTGCCAAAAATAGGGGACCGCTGCTAATGAGCATACCTCCGTAAGAGGTGCGTATACTCTGTTCTCAGTTCTTCTATATCCATACCTCCTATTCTGCCCAGCACGCCACCAAAACTGTTCTTGCCCGGGGAACCAGTTTGGCAGCATTGACAAACTCATTTGCCATGTCGTCGTTTTCCAGTTCTCATCTTGCTTCGCTGCTCACAGGCGATCACTCCCCATGGAAATACGTCTTAGCTCCCAGGGTGCCGCATCCTCCTGGATTTCTCCCTGCTACACTCGCCAGCCCTTCTGCTGACCCCTGTCATCACTCTGCCCTGTTGACAGTGGAAGCCCTTAGGCCCGGAGCCATTCTCAGTCTGAATTCAAAATTTTGGTGATCTTAGTGGCTTGAGCATGCGTGCTGTTTCCTCTGCTAGAATCTAAACTGTGAGAAGAGAGAGCTCTCATCGATTTGTCTTCTGCTGTGTCCCCAGTACCCAGAAGAGCTCCTAGCACTGTCCAATATCTGAATGAAGGAGTGAGTGAGTGAAAGGCATAGCAGTACTCCACTTGTAAAGGAAGTGTTTCCTAATTTGGTAGAAAAGTTTGGAATAAGGTTTAACCCATGTTTCTTAATTGATACAAATGTTACACAAATGTACCTTCCTGCGTGAACACATGTTAATTGGATAAAGTTCAGCACAGATAACTAGTCGGTGAGCTACTTTTTGAAGTTTCTGTCTGGCACATCAACATGTGTTTGACAGCTCTAAATGTCATGTTAGAAGTGCTGATAGTAATACCCAGCTCTAAAAAATTTAGAAATAGGTAATTTAAATTAAGTATATCTTGCCTGAAAGAAAACAGTTCTATCTCACTATATATTGACTTAAGAATCCTTTGTGCTCTGACAGGTGAAGCATGTCTTTGTGGGGTTTTGGTTAAACTGTTCTTTTCCCTAACAGGGTGCCTCTGAGAAAGACATCGTGCACTCTGGTTTAGCTTACACCATGGAGCGCTCTGCCAGGGTGAGTACACAGATGCTGTTTGTGTTTCTGCTGGTTGCATGAGGTGCAGCTCAGCTGTGTCGCCTCAGCTGCCTGTTTGTGTGTGCTGTGACAGAAAATATCAGTCTGTTTAAATGTTCCAGAACGTTTGCTTTTTCATTCTTAAATGATGAGCATTGTTTCTAGGGTCCTCAATATGTTTTCCAGACTTTGAAATAAATAATACCAAGTTAGGAGGAGTGATGTTTAGCTTAGTCAGCCAGACTGGATTGCAGCTCAGTGCACATTACTCTATTACAGCTAGGAAGCTACCTTACTGCATAGAATTTGGTATATGTGAAAGTTTTCTTGACAACTTGATCATTATTGCAAAGCCTTTCAAGCACAGTTTGAGTCCAGTTTTCTTTTTATTATTTTTTAATATATATTTATTTTAATTGGAGGATAATTACTTTACAATATTGTATTGGTTTTGCCATACATCAACATGAATCCGCCATGGGTGTACACGTGTTCCCCATCCTGAACCCTCCTCCCTCCTCCCTCCCCATACCATCCCTCTGGGTCATCCCAGTGCACCAGCCCCGAGCATCCTGTATCATGCTTTGAACCTGGACTGACAATCCATTTCACATATGATATTATACATGTTTCAGTGCCATTCTCCCAAATCATCCCACCCTCACCCTCTCCTACAGAGTCCAAAAGACTGTTCTATACATCTGTGTCTCTTTTGCTGCCTTGCATACAGGGTTAGCGTTACCATCTTTCTAAAGTCTCTGTGTCAGTATACTGTATTGGTGGTTTTCTTTTCTGGCTTACTTCACTCTGTATAGGCTCCAGTTTCATCCACCTCATTAGAGCTGATTCACATGTATTCTTTTTAATGGCTGAGTAATACTCCATTGTGTATATGTACCACAGCTTTCTTATCCATTCATCTGCTGATGGACATCTAGGTTGATTCCATGTNTCCAGTTTCATCCATCTTATTAGAACTGATTCAAATGTATTCTTTTTAATGGCTGAGTAATACTCCATTGTGTATATGTACCACAGCTTTCTTATCCATTCATCTGCTGATGGACATCTAGGTTGATTCCATGTCCTTATAAACAGTGCTGCGATGAACATTGGGGTACACGTGTCTCTTTCAATTCTGGTTTCCTCGGTGTGTTTGCCCAGCAGTGGGATTGCTGGGTCATAAGGCAGTTCTATTTCCAGTTGGTTAAGGAATCTCCACACTGTTCTCCATAGTGGCTGTACTAGTTTGCATTCCCACCAACAGTGTAAGAGGGTTCCCTTTTCTCCACACCCTCTCCAGCATTTATTGCTTGTAGACTTTTGAATCGCAGCCATACTGACTGGCGTGAGATGGTACTTCATTGTGGTTTTGATTTGCATTTCTCTGATAATGAGTGATGTTGAGCATCTTTTCATGTGTTTGTTAGGCATCTGTATGTCTTCTTTGGAGAAATGTTTGTTTAGTTCTTTGGCCCATTTTTTTATTGGGTCATTTAGTTTTCTGGAATTGAGCTGCAGGAGTTGCTTGTATATTTTTGAGATTAATTCTTTGTCAGTTGCTTCATTTGCTATTATTTTCTCCCATTCTGAAGGCTGTCTTTTCACCTTGCTTATAGTTTCCTTTGTTGTGCAGAAGCTTTTAATTTTAATTAGGTCCCATTTGTTTATTTTTGCTTTTATTTCCAATATTCTGGGAGGTGGATCATAGAGGATCCTGCTGTGATTTATGTTGGAGAGTGTTTTGCCTATGTTCTCCTCTAGGAGTTTATAGTTTCTGGTCTTACGTTTAGATCTTTAATCCATTTTGAGTTTATTTCTGTGTATGGTGTTAGAAAGTGTTCTAGTTTCATTCTTTTACAAGTGGTCGGCCAGTTTTCCCAGCACCACTTAAAGAGATTGTCTTTTCTCCGTTGTATATTCTTGCCTCCTTTGTCAAAGAAAAAATATGGAACGCGCCACGAATTTGCGAGTCACCCGCAGAGGCCATGCTAACTGTCTCTGTATCGTTCCAGTTTGAGTATATGTGCTGCCGAAGCGAGCACTGAGTCCAGTTTTCTTAATTTCTTCTCAAGTTCAGATTCGATCCACTTGCCATTAAGTTGAAATATTGATATTGATATTGATCACGGTGTTTGCCGTTAATTTTCTGAGATAACTAGCATACCATAAATTCATCCTTTTAAAATATTTAACAAAACAGCCCTTAAGTATATTCACAAAGCTGTGTAGCCATCACCACTAACTCCAGAACATTTCCATCACCCCATCCTTAGTTTTTACATTATTAGTATATATCATACTTGCTTCAGATTACTAGATGTCTAAGGGGCCTAGAGATAGCTCACATCCTAAATTTTGAAAAGTAGAGTAGCACCTTCTTGTTGCCTAAACAATGGTTTGTATCAGTTCCAGGGAATTGATCCTTCCCAACTAGAAATTGTTCTACCGCCTAAGTAGTTTCTCTCTGGCTAAAATCCGGTCCTAAAGTGGCACCCGGGCAGCCTGTACCAGGCTCACACATGCCTCGCGTGTTCATGGACTGGCCACTTGAGTCGGGGTGATAATCACTGCGTGTTCTCCTTCATCGCAGCAAATCATGCGCACAGCCATGAAGTATAACCTGGGACTGGACCTGAGAACGGCCGCCTACGTCAACGCCATCGAGAAAGTCTTCAAGGTGTACAATGAAGCTGGCGTGACCTTCACATAGACCAGGCTGTGGCTGACATCCTCACTGCCCTTCCACCTCTTCATCTGCAGACCTATCACAAGTTTACATGTAACCACAGAGATCTCTCTCTCATGACTTAATAGATAACGGACGCCATTCGCAGCAAGTCAGTCCCAATCAGCCCTTTAAGAAAAAAGAAATTAAGGTTAGGGGATCATACATAAGCTAGTAGGTGATCGTAGAAGTTAGCTATTCCAGAGAGTCGTCTGGGCGTTTTGCCTTTAAATAAAGTTTTTCCATCTGCCTGTGCTGCCTTTCCCCAGCACAGTCAGCTGTGGCCCTAGGAAAGCACCTGTCGGCCAAGACCAGTCAGTCACTTGCCGCTTCAGCTCTGAACAAGTCTATCAGGTTCTTTGACACATGTAAGAAGCAGGTATTTGGCATTTTCAGGAGGTAGCATGGTTCTCAAGTGAGTTACTGGTATTTTACATCAGCAAAATAACTCGATTTTATAGGTTACAAACAACAACAAACAAAAACAAAACTGTTTCTTTTATGTATTTTATTCTTTTAGAAAAAGTACATGCTGCTGTAAGAAAATTGCCTTTAATCATTTAACAAGCCTAACCTTGACTCAAGCAGTGAATGCCTATAAACATAATAAATGAAAAAAGCTAGTATTTTTATACCATAAAACAGTATCATTTATAGCTTGTCAGTTGCATACTGTCATCCAGCAAAAATAAAAAGCCCAGTAGAGAATTAAGTTGTCTTCATACCTGCAAATGATGGAGGCTATTTTTGTTAAGGCTGTCGGAATTTACTAACCACAATTATGATATATAGTCCAAAGAATGTAGTAACCTCCTTATCATGTTAATTAATTGTTCTCTTTTGAAGATCTGTTGCATCGACTAACTGAACGATAATTCAAGTAGAGTATCCCAGGAAAAATCGCCTGGGCTCCCTCTTCGGAGTCTGGCTGGGAGCCCTAAGCATTGCCAGTGGCCCCAACTCGCCCTGACTTTGTGTCCTCGCTTAGAGGCTTCATCTTTGCACACGGCTTCGTCCCCTGTGGGCTGGAAGCAACTTGGGGTGTGTTTTGTTGGGAGTTGTTTGGCCAGGGCCTTTGAACAGTAGTGCCCCAATGAAGTACTAGAGAGTATTTATGTAAGAATGAGCTTTTTTTTTTTTTTTTTTCCAATAATATCCTTTTAGAAATTTCTAACTGCTTTGTAACTGCATGACTTAACCTGGTGATAAAACAGTTATTAAAAGACTACCTTTTCCAGAGCTTAGGTTTCATTTCTGTGGTTTTGTATTTGATATGTTTGCCTCTTTCAGTAGATGATAAAACTGTAATTGGGTTTCTGAAATTTTTAAAACACATACATAACGTATCTTTGGATTATATTGATTCTTGGATTCTTTTGTGTTTTATTCTATGAAACAATATCAATGGCTGTTCTCAGGGAAGAGGTTCTAGTGCTTAACACTGACGTACCAACATAATTTATGTACCTTTTTTCATATATAAGTACTTTTTAACAAAGGGAGGTTTTGTTGATTATGGTTTTGTTTTTAAAAATTTAGTCAAAGGGTGTAACAAGACAGAATACTAATAATCATGGTATCCATAAGACTGATAGTAATCATAGTATCCATAAGCAACAACTGGACTCTAGACCTGATTCCCCCAGCTTGTATAGCGAGCACATCTGGAGCATAACTTTCAGCTGAACCTTGTGTCTGTTTTGTACTGTCTCTCCGTGGTTCTGAGCATCTGGTCAAGGAGCAGATAAGCCCATGGCACTGTGGTCATGGCAAGCCCTTCCCAAGCACAGTGATGTCTATTTGCATTCTAAATAGAACATTAAAATAGGGGTGGGGCCACAGGGAAAGATGTGAAAACAAGTTCCAGAATATTTGGAACAATACCAGGTAGGTGAGTCGAGTTCAGGTCGTGTGAAGGTGGGGTGATAAGTCTTAGTGTGGTCTTTGAGTGACATATTGGGAGTGTTTATGTAGTCATGGGAAGCCCTAACACCTGTGAGGTTAGTATTATCCTTCTACCACAGCCAGGCAAAGACCAGAAGATTACACACCAGTATCCCACGTGTGTGTGTGTGTGTGTGTGTGTGTGTTTGTGTGTGTGTGCCCCTGGGCTTCCCAGGTGGCTCAGTGCCGTGCAGTGAAAATCAGCTGGGAATCAACTGCCATGCAGGAGACACAGGTTCAGTCCCTGGGTCAGGAAGATCCCCTGCAGAAGGAAATGAAAACCCACTCTAGCATTATCACCAGGAAAATCCCATGGACAGAAAAACCTGGTGGGCTGCAGTCCAAAAAAGTCAGACACAGCGTGGCAACCAAACGGTATATGAGAGAGAGAGATATATATATAAACGATATTCAGTATCCTGTAATATGAGTCAGAACTGCCATCATTTAAAAGTCTACAAATAATAAATGTTGGAGAGTATGTTGGGAAAAGGAAACCATTTTACACTGTTGGTGGGATTATAAATTGCTGTAGACATTATAGAAAACTGCGGAAGTTACTAAAAAAAAAAACTAGAGGTACCATATGGTCCAGAAATCTGTCTCTCGGGCATGTATCCAGACAAATCTCTAGTTGAAAATGATACATGGATCCCTATGTTCATAGCAGCATAACAGAACAGCCAGGACATGGTGACAACCTCAAAGTACACCGACACATGAATGGATGAAGAAGCTGGGGCGCATAGAATGGAACATCAGCCACACAGAAGAATGAGATAACGCCATTAGCAGCAACAGGGATGAACCTTGCAATTACCACAGTAAATGGAGTAAATCAGAAGACAAATACCATATCATATCACTCAAGTGGAATCTAAAATATGAGAAATGTACATACCTACGAAACAAGATGACTCAGAGAACAGATTTNGTGTGTGTGTGTGTGTGTGTGTGTGTGTGTGTGTGTGTGCGCCCCTGGGCTTCCCAGGTGGCTCAGTGCCGTGCAGTGAAAATCAGCTGGGAATCAACTGCCATGCAGGAGACACAGGTTCAGTCCCTGGGTCAGGAAGATCCCCTGCAGAAGGAAATGAAAACCCACTCTAGCATTATCACCAGGAAAATCCCATGGACAGAGAAACCTGGTGGGCTGCAGTCCAAAAAAGTCAGACACAGCGTGGCAACCAAATGGTATATGAGAGAGAGAGATATATATAAACGATATTCAGTATCCTGTAATATGAGTCAGAACTGCCATCATTTAAAAGTCTATAAATAGTAAATGTTGGAGAGTATGTTGGGAAAAGGAAACCATTTTACACTGTTGGTGGGATTATAAATTGCTGTAGACATTATAGAAAACTGCGGAAGTTACTAAAAAAAAAAACTAGAGGTACCATATGGTTCAGAAATCTGTCTCTCGGGCATGTATCCAGACAAATCTCTAGTTGAAAATGATACATGGATCCCTATGTTCATAGCAGCATAACAGAATAGCCAGGACATGGTGACAACCTCAAAGTACACCGACACATGAATGGATGAAGAAGCTGGGGCGCATAGAATGGAACATCAGCCACACAGAAGAATGAGATAACGCCATTAGCAGCAACAGGGATGAACCTTGCAATTACCACAGTAAATGGAGTAAATCAGAAGACAAATACCATATCATATCACTCAAGTGGAATCTAAAATATGAGAAATGTACATACCTACGAAACAAGATGACTCAGAGAACAGATTTGTAGTTGCCAAGGGGGGAAGTAGGGGAGGGAAGGACCAGGAGGTTCAGATTAGCATGTGTGATTGAGTATATAGGATGGATAAACAAGGCCCTACTGTATAACACAGACCTATATTCATTATCCTATAATAAACCATAGTGAAAAGGCGTATGTGTAACTGAACCACTTTGCTGTATACCAGGAACTAACACGGCACTGTAAGTCAATTATTCCTCAATTTTAAAAAATACCCCTTAGTAACAAAGACACGAAAGTATTCAGAAACCATATCCAATAGCACATAAGTATATGCATCATACATACATCCTGACCATGTAGGATTTATCCCAGGAATGCAAGGATGGATCAACATAAGAAATCAGTCTGAAACCTTTTTTATGAATGTAGACGGCACCAAAGGTGGAGAAAGAGGCTGCTGCCCTCTCGAAGCCAAAGCTACAGCAAAGGCTTTGGAAAGCCAGCAAAGCAGTGTTCAAAGGCCTCCACGGCCACAAAGGAAGGTCCGGACACCACACAGAGCTGACAGCCCAAAACTGCGACTCAGGAGGCAGCCCGAGCATCCTTAGAAGAGCGCCCGAAACAGAAACAAGTTGGCCGCTAGGCCATCGTCGAGCTCCCCCTCCCCGCTGAGTCAGCCACGAAGGAAACAGACAACACGCTGGTATTCACTGCGGACGTCAAGGCCAACAAGCACTAGATTAAACATGCAGTGAAAAGCACTCTGATGTTGACATGGCTAAGGTCAACACCTTGATCAGAACTGATGAAGGCACGTGTTTAACTGGCTCCTAACTACAATACTTTGGATATTGCAAGCAAAACTGGGATCGTCTAAAATGAGTCCAACTGGCTAATTCTAAATATAAAAGTTTTCACTGTGTAAAAATGAAGAAATCAATCTAATAAACCCCATTAACTGAACAAAGTGGAGAGGGGACACAATCTCAATTGCTGTGGGAAAAGCGCTTGACAAAATTCAAGACCGTTCCTAAACATAAACACTTGTGAAAAACCTACAGCTAATACTATACCCGTCGGTGAAAAATAGAAAGCTTTCCCTGAAGAACAATGTCCTTGCTTTCACCCTGTTATTCTACATGATACTGGAAGTCCTAGCCAGAGCAATTAGGCAAAAAAAGAAAAGCCATCTGAATTGGGAAACAAGAGAAACTGTTTACAGATGACACGATTCTATATATAGAAAATCCCATAGAACATACACACACACACACACGCTCTCTCTACTGGAACTAATAAACAGACTAAGCAAAGGTACAGGGCACAAGACCAACACTCAAACATCAGCTTTCCTATGCATCAGCAAAGAGCAATTTAACAGTGCCAACATCATTTGTATTAGTTTCCCAAGGCTGACTTAAAAGTACCACAAATTGGATGGCTTAAAGCCACAGAACTTTGGGGACTTCCCCAGTGGTCCAGTGGCTAAGAATCCACCTTCCAAAGCAGGGGACGTGGGTTTGATCCTTGGTTGGGGACTAAGTCTGGGTCACAACTACTGAGCCAGGTGCCGCAGCTAGCAGCCTGCGTGCCACAACAAAAGTTCACACGTGCTTTAGTGAAGATCTCATGTACCACGGCAACTAAGGCCCAACAGAGCCAAAAGTAAATGGCTAAACACTTTTTTAAGAATACATGGAGCTTTATTGTCTTTAGTTTGGGCTGCAATAGACAGGTGTCAGCAGGACCATGCTTTCCCCGAAGCCCAAAGGGAAGGACTTCCCTTTTTCTGGCTTTTAGTGGTGGCCATCAAGTCGCGGCTGGAGAAGGAAAGGGCAGCCCACTCCAGTGTTCTTGCCTGGAGAATCCCAGGGACGCGGGAGCCTGGGGGGCTGCCGTCTCTGGGGTCGCACAGAGTCGGACACGACTGAAGCGACTCAGCAGCAGCAGCAGCAGCAAGTCGTGGCATTCTTTGACTTGCAGCTGTATCACTCCAACCTCTGCTGCTGTCACGTGGCCGTCGTCCCTCTGTGTGTGTCTTCTTCTAGGGACACCAGTTATACTGGACTAAGTGTCCACCCTACTCCAGTATGACCTCATCTTAACTAGTTACATCTACAATGACTGTTTCCAAATAAGGTTACGGTCTCAGGTACTGGAGGTTAGGACTCAGACATGTCTTTTGCAGGCGGACTCAATTCAGCACATAACACCATTCAGTGAAAAAAGAGTAGACTCTTCAACAAAAGGCATTAGGACAACTGTATGCCCACATGCAAAGGAACAAGGTATGACTTCTCCCTCCATGTATAAAAAGTAACTCAAAATGGATCAAAGACCTAAGAGATGAAACTGTAAAGCTATAAGAAGAAACCATATTGATAAACCTGCATGGCCTTGAATTTGGTAATAAATTCTCATTTTTTATTTGACTTCACTCTATTTCATTCCTTTTTTATAACTTCTGACTATTTGTATTCTCTATTTGATATTGATCTCAAACCTTCCTTTACTTCTTTAGATCTGATTTCCTTTAGCTCTTCAAACCTGTTTAAAATAGTTGAAGTCTTTGTCTATTAAGTCCATTTTCTGGGCATCTTTAGGCACAGTTTCCATCCCTCACACACACTTTAAGTCAATCATAATTTCTTTCCTTGCATATCTTTTTGTTTTTGCTGAACACTAGATATTTTAAATAATACAAAGTGGGAACTCTGGAAATCAGATTTCACACTCCTCCCCCCAAGACTTGCTGCTGTGTTTAGTGACCTTTCTGAACTAATTCTAACAGTCAGTGTTCTTTGTTGCATGTAGCCACTGAAATTTCTCCTCAGTTAGCTTAGCAGTCAGCTAATGACTGGATGGAGATTTCTTCGAGGACCTAGAATCAGTAGGTCTCCTGTCTTTGCCAAGACTCTGTGCATGCTGGGCCTCACCTTCAACACTAACCCAGGCAATTTACATGTTGGCCTTGGTTCTCACATCCTGCTTGCACAAATCCTCAGGGTTAAAGATGAGAGCCGAACTTCAGGCCTTCTCAGGTCTTTACTGAACTATGGCCTCACACATGTGCATGGCCTACATTCCCAGCAGTATACTGGGAATCTTCAAAGTATGTTGGGAATTTTCAAAGCCCCGAAAGGACATTTTAGCCCCCAGTTTTTCCTTTAAACTGATTTTTTTTTAATTTGCGTAAACTGTTATACTGCCTCAAGTCCAAAGGGGCCCCTAAGCCTTCTCATTTACCAGACTCTTTCTTTCTTTCTTTCTACCAATAAGAGGCTCTCTTCTTTTATTGTTTTTCTTGTGTTTTAGTATAGATCCCCTTATAGGGCCCCAGTGGTGACTTACTGACAAAAACAGTGGTTTTGTTTTGCATCTTCTTTCTTCTGTTGTTCCGTGTTGAACACTTTAAAAGCAACATCTACATATTAAAAAGGGTTCATTCCAAATATCTTATCTTTGCAACATTCTCACAATATCTGAGGTACTTTGCCCCCAGTTCAGTTCAGTTCAGTCGCTCAGTCGTGTCTGACTCTTTGCGACCCCATGAATCGCAGCACGCCAGGCCTCCCTGTCCATCACCAACTCCCGGAGTTCACTCAGACTCACGTCCATCGAGTCCATGATACCATCCAGCCATCTCATCCTCGGTCGTCCCCTTCTCCTCCTGCCCCCAATCCCTCCCAGCATCAGAGTCTTTTCCAATGAGTCAACTCTTCGCATGAGGCGGCCAAAGTACTGGAGTTTCAGCTTTAGCATCATTCCTTCCAAAGAAATCCCAGGG